>JAAAXO010000236.1:0-83134 GCA_011799875.1 Thinopyrum elongatum | reverse complement strand
ACGCTCAAGTTCTCCTTAGTAACTCATGATTTTTAAGATCAATTCAGCACGTTGTTTAGCATCAAAATTAAACCTTCTCCGAAGATGGAGAGGCAACAAACTCTTGGTGCACGAGGAAGAAAACCATACACAATATCAAAAGGACCATCTTAGTAGTAGAATGCAATGAACGATTATAAGCAATTCAATAGAGGCAAGCATTCTTCCCACATTTCTTGTTATTCTTCAAAACAGCCCTAAGCATAGTAGACAATGTTCTATTGACTACTTCAGTTTGTCCATCAGTTTGGGGTGACAGTAGTACTAAAAGCAGTTTAGTCCCCAACTTAGCCCATAAACATCTCCAAAAGTGGCTAAGAAATTTCGTATCACGATCTGAAACAATAGATTTGGCACACCATGAAGCGATAATTTCACGAAAGAACAAATCAGCAACATAACAGCATCATCGCTTTTATGACATGGTATAAAGTGTGCCATTTTCGAGAACCTATCCACGACAACATATGCTATCCTCCCTTCTTTGTTCGAGGTAAACCTAAAACAAAGTCCATAGATATATCCTCAGGAACACTATCGTGGTCAAAGGACAATATATAAATAATGAGGATTGATGTAGTGATGTAGTTTTTGACATAGTGAGCGAGCAACAAACGCTCAACATCCCGTCTCATCTTTGGCAAAAGAAAATGGTCAGCAATAAGTATATAATAAGTAGTATAAAAGAAAAAGTTGTAAATAAATAGATAATGAATGCTAAATATAACTTGCTGGAGATAAGGGTAGAAAAACATGTGTGTTTGCACCTGGAGATCTTGTTTGGTTACATTTGCGTAAGGATAGATTTCCTGATTTGCGCAAATCAAAGCTAATGCCACGTGCTGATGGTCCTTTAAGGTGTTAGAGAAAATAAATGATAACGCATATAAACTTGAGCTGCCTGCAGATTTGGGGTTAGTCCCACTTTTAACATTGCAGATTGAAGCCTTATTTGGGTGAGGAAGATGAGCTTCCGTCGAGGACGACTTCATTTCAAAGAAGGGGAGGATGATGAGGACATCAATACCATTGTTACACCCACGCCCCTGCTCTATACATACTGGACCAATTACTAGAGCTCGCGCACGCCAATTAAATTATCAGGTACTTTCGTTTCTTGGCTTGGTAATGATTCTAAAGTTCATGAGAATATGATGCTGCCTAAATTGGATACATTTGTTTTGCTTACAAATGAAGGGCCTAGCTTGGACAAGAAAGAGGAACCTTGGAGCAAGTTCAAGCATGGAGATGATGGCATGCGCAAGGGGAACAAGAACGGAGTTACAAGTGATGATTTCAGGACTTTGAAGCCACCATAAGGAGTGCAGGAAGCCTTGGACGAAATATACAAGATGCCACTTCATAAATTTCGTCCAGAGGCTATTATAGGTGCTGCGTCACCTTATTATTGGGCCAGGCCCATGTAATTTCGAAATACTTGAGTATAGGCTATTTTTAGAGTCCGTATGTGTGGGGAAACAAGAGATAGGGTTGGTTTCGGACCCCTCCTTCAAGGGCCACGAAATCCCCCCCTCTTCCTCCATATATACAGCCCTTAGGGCACCGTTTAGACTTTGGGTTTTGTTTAGATTAAAAGTTCGCCATAGCTGCAACTTCGCGTACTTCGCTTGTGTTCAACGACCAGACCAAGACGTCACAGAACCCCACCTTGATCAATAAATCTTTCATCTTATATTCGCAATATCCAGATTGCAAATCTTAGTTTCTTGCTTGTTCTTCGTTTGCTTGCAGGAGATAGACCCTCGTGGTCAGGTTGATTGTGCTCCGGCGTGGTCAATAACCTCTAGGAGTTGGTTTAGCGATTGCTAAGGCGCGACGTCCTCGCACGTTCGTAGTCGGATCGTCAAAGTCTACTCCACCAAAAACGATAGCTATCATCTCATCGAAAGATCGGGACACCCTCGCCTCTATCAGCTTCGTTGCCAAACCATGCGCCATACCGTACCAATCCAGAGGAGACGAAGGAGATTATGCGTCAAGTACAGGAGCTGCTCGACAAAGGTTATATACGCGAATCTCTTAGTCCTTGTGCTGTTCCTATTATACTAGTGCCAAAAAAGGATGGTACGTCGCGTATGTGTGTTGATTGTAGAGGCATTAATAATATTACTATTCATTATCGTCATCCTATTCCTAGGCTAGATGATATGCTTGATGAATTGAGTGGCTCTACAATATTCTCCAAAGTTGATTTGCGTAGTGGATACCATCAAATTCGTACGAAATTGGGAGATGAATGGAAAACAGCATTTAAAACTAAGTTCGGTTTATATGAGTGGTTAGTCATGCCTTTTGGGTTAACTAATGCACCTAGTACTTTCATGAGATTAATGAACGAAGTTTTACGTGCTTTCATTGGACGATTTGTGGTAGTTTACTTTGATGATATATTGATTTATAGCAGATCTTTGGAGGAACATTTGGAACATTTACGTGTTGTTTTTATTGCTCTATGTGATGCATGTTTGTTTGGTAACCTTGGGAAGTGCACCTTTTGCACCGATCGAGTATCTTTTCTTGGCTATGTTGTTACTCCACAGGGAATTGAAGTTGATAAAGCCAAGATTGAAGCTATTGAGAGTTGGCCGCAGCCAAAAATGGTCACACAAGTGAGGAGTTTCCTTGGCCTCGCTGGTTTCTATAGGCGTTTTGTGAGAGATTTCAGTACCATTGCTGCACCTCTCAACGAGCTTACAAAGAAGGATGTGCCTTTTGTTTGGGGTACCGCACAGGAAGAAGCCTTCACGGTGTTGAAAGATAAGTTAACACATGCTCCTTTACTCCAACTTCCTGATTTTAATAAGATTTTTGAGCTTGAATGTGATGCTAGTGGAATTGGATTAGGAGGTGTGTTATTACAAGATGGCAAACCTGTTGCATACTTTTCTGAAAAATTGAGTGGGCCTAGTCTGAATTACTCTACTTATGATAAGGAATTATATGCTCTTGTTCGGACTTTGGAAACATGGCAACATTATTTATGGCCCAAAGAATTTGTTATTCATTCTGATCATGAATCTTTGAAACATATTAAAAGTCAAGCCAAACTGAACCGTAGACATGCTAAATGGGTTGAATTCATTGAGACTTTCCCTTATGTCATTAAACACAAGAAGGGTAAAGAAAATGTTATTGCTGATGCATTGTCTCGTCGTTATACTATGCTTTCACAACTTGACTTTAAAATATTTGGTTTGGAGACCATCAAAGATCAATATGTGCATGATGCTGAATTTAAAGATGTATTGCAGAATTGTAAAGAAGGGAGAACATGGAACAAGTTCGTCGTTAATGATGGATTTGTGTTTCGTGCTAACAAGCTATGCATTCCCGCTAGCTCCGTTCGTCTTTTGTTGTTGCAGGAGGCGCATGGAGGAGGATTAATGGGACACTTTGGCGTAAAGAAGACGGAGGATGTACTAGCTACACATTTCTTTTGGCCAAAGATGAGACGGGATGTTGAGCGCTTTGTTGCTCGCTGCACTACATGTCAAAAAGCTAAGTCACGACTCAATCCTCATGGTTTATATATGCCTTTGCCTGTACCTAGTGTTCCATGGGAGGATATATCTATGGACTTTGTTTTGGGTTTACCTCGAACAAAGAAGGGGAGGGATAGCATATTTGTTGTCGTGGATAGGTTCTCGAAAATGGCACACTTTATACCATGTCATAAAAGCGATGATGCTGCTAATGTTGCTGATTTGTTCTTTCGTGAAATTATTCGCTTGCATGGTGTGCCAAATACTATTGTTTCAGATCGTGATACCAAATTTCTTAGCCACTTTTGGAGATGTTTATGGGCTAAGTTGGGGACTAAACTGCTTTTTAGTACTACTTGTCACCCCCAAACTGATGGACAAACTGAAATAGTCAATAGAACTTTGTCTACTATGCTTAGGGCTGTTTTGAAGAATAACAAGAAAATGTGGGAAGAATGCTTGCCTCATATTGAATTTGCTTATAATCGTTCGTTGCATTCTACTACTAAGATGTGCCCTTTTGAAATTGTATATGGTTTCCTACCTCGTGCACCTATTGATTTGTTGCCTCTTCCATCTTCGGAGAAGGTTAATTTTGATGCTAAACAACGTGCTGAATTAATCTTAAAAATGCATGAGTTAACTAAGGAGAACATTGAGCATATGAATGCTAAATATAAACTTGCTGGAGATAAGGGTAGAAAACATGTTGTGTTTGCACCTGGAGATCTTGTTTGGTTACATTTGCGTAAGGATAGATTTCCTGATTTGCGCAAATCAAAGCTAATGCCACGTGCTGATGGTCCTTTTAAGGTGTTAGAGAAAATAAATGATAATGCATATAAACTTGAGCTGCCTGCAGATTTTGGGGTTAGTCCCACTTTTAACATTGCAGATTTGAAGCCTTATTTGGGTGAGGAAGATGAGCTTCCGTCGAGGACGACTTCATTTCAAGAAGGGGAGGATGATGAGGACATCAATACCATTGTTACACCCACAGCCCCTGCTGCTATACATACTGGACCAATTACTAGAGCTCGCGCACGCCAATTAAATTATCAGGTACTTTCGTTTCTTGGTAATGATTCTAATGTTCATGAGAATATGATGCTGCCTAAATTGGTTACATTTGTTTTGCTTACAAATGAAGGGCCTAGCTTGGACAAGAAAGAGGAACCTTGGAGCAAGTTCAAGCATGGAGATGATGGCATGCGCAAGGGGAACAAGAACGGAGTTACAAGTGATGATTTCAGGACTTTGAAGCCACCATAAGGAGTGCAGGAAGCCTTGGACGAAATATACAAGATGCCACTTCATAAATTTCGTCCAGAGGCTATTATAGGTGCTGCGTCACCTTATTATTGGGCCAGGCCCATGTAATTTCGAAATACTTGAGTATAGGCTATTTTTAGAGTCCGTATGTGTGGGGAAACAAGAGATAGGGTTGGTTTCGGACCCCTCCTTCAAGGGCCACGAAATCCCCCCCTCTTCCTCCATATATACAGCCCTTAGGGCACCGTTTAGACTTTGGGTTTTGTTTAGATTAAAAGTTCGCCATAGCTGCAACTTCGCGTACTTCGTTTGTGTTCAATATCAGACCAAGACGTCACAGAACCCCACCCCGATCAATAAAGCTTTCATCTTATATTCGCAATATCCAGATTGCAAATCTTAGTTTCTTGCTTGTTCTTCGTTTGCTTGCAGGAGATAGACCCTCGGGGTCAGGTTGATTGTGCTCCGGCGTGGTCAATAACCTCTCGGAGTTGGTTTAGCGATTGCTAAGGCGCGACGTCCTCGCACGTTCGTAGTCGGATCGTCAAAGTCTACTCCACCAAAAATGATAGATATCATCTCATCGAAAGATCGGGACACCCTCGCCTCTATCAGGTCCGAAACCAACCCTATCTCTTGTTTCCCCACACATACGGACTCTAAAAACAGCCTATACTCAAGTATTTCGAAATTACATGGGCCTGGCCCAATAATAAGGTGACGCAGCACCTATAATAGCCTCTGGACGAAATTTATGAAGTGGCATCTTGTATATTTCGTCCAAGGCTTCATGCACTCATTATGGTGGCTTCAAAGTCCTGAAATCATCACTTATAACTCCGTTCTTGTTTCCCGTGTGCATGCCATCATCTCCATGCTTGAACTTGCTCCAATGTTCCTCTTTCTTGTCCAAGTTAGGCCCTTCATTCGTAAGCAAAACAAATGTATCCACTTTAGGCAGCATCATATTCTCATGAACATTAGAATCATTACCAAGAAACGAAAGTACCTGATAATTTAATTGGTATGCGCGAGCTCTAGTAATTGGTCCAGTATGTATAGCAGCAGGGGCTGTGGATGTAACAATGGTATTGATGTCCTCATCAGCGAAGATGCCGAAGTGGAGTTGGTAGCCGTAGCTTGCTCTTGGTGGTGCTTGTCTCGCGGTCTTCTCTTGTGCTCATGTGGTTTGGCCGTAGCTTGATGTAGAGCTTGTTGGGGCTTGTAGGTTTGCGCATCTCGAGCATCTTCATGTTGATGGTGTTGGTGTTGTGCTTGAGCTCGTAGTCGATGTCGTTCGTCGTCGTCGTGCACATGATGCTTGGAGGTGACTTGCCCTTCATGACGATGTGGATCACGGATGTGATGATGGTCGCCATGTAGATGTGGACGTGGACGAATTGCGCTTGCATCGCTTGGGCACTCCGAAGATGTTCAACTTGGTCGCCGCCGCCTTGAAGATGACAAAGGGGAAGTAGACTTGACCAAGGCTCGAATCTCTTCCATCCTTGCATCTTGCTCCTCCTTTTGTGCGGAAAGCTTGTTGTCGAAGTAGTCTCTTGTATGTGCTTCGGAGTGTCGTATGTCGATGGCGAGGTTGTCGATGCGTGCTCGCAATCTTGATTGTGCGGCTTTCGTTGCTCGTTGTAGTTTGAAGATGGACGTTTTGGTGATGTAGTTGTTCGCGCCGTCGTTGTCGTGGAAGACCGGAGATGAAATGCTTTGCCTATCCGTCACAAGACTCGAGCAAATGTGAGTGGGAGAAATAGAAGAACTAGACCAAATGTACCTTGTCCAATGTTGCAGATGGATCAATGATCACTCAATAATGTAACAAGGAAATAGCACAATTGGTACCGGATCTTGTCAATTCTCACACCTACACAAATAAGGCTTATGGCGTAGTTTGGTGAGGATAGTGGCACAAAAAATTGATGCAAAATGTTAGCAAGAGTCAATAATGTTGAAAGAGATTCAAAAATTCTCAAGTGAAACAAGTAGACCAATAGCAATGAATGGCACACGGAAACACACACACGGATAGATAAATGGGGTCGTGCAACCAAGGAATGAGCACGAAATGTGGAATCCACGGAAAACGCTCGTGTTGCACAACTCAAGAGAGACGCTAGCACAATTGCTCAAAGGCGGATACGACACTTGTGGACAACCTATAAGATGCAAAATGTATCAACTTTCTATCCCAAGTATGCTATGTATGTATGGTTCCCGGTGTTTCTCACATGATGATCAAGATGATCAATGATGGTATATGATATTCAATGTGGTATGCTATGGCTATTGCTTACAAGCTGATGCGGAGCACCCTATGGACATCACCATGTCAAGAGTCCATTTGGCAAGTGACATGTGCGACATCTACTTCACATACATAAAGGTTAATCATCTCCTTTACACGCGTTCACTTGACACCTTCGAGGATGGTATACTACTTGACATTCCTCTCGTGTGCATGCATAGGTATTGCCGGAGCTTCACGGACGACGAGGAGGAGTGCAAGCGCCAAGGAACGCCTACACGATCCGCGGGGGAAGCGTGGAAGCGAAGACGGAAAAAGAAGGAGCTGCGGAGACTACAGCGACCGGACGACCGGAAGCCACCGGACGTCCGACCCTCTATAGCGCCCAGACGACCGGTGACCACCGGACGTCCGACACGCCCACGCCCAGGCCAGCCAGAAGTACCCCAGCCGACTCATGCTACAGCCGCCGGACGACCGACGAACACCGAACGTCCGACAAGTCCCAGGCACTGGACGTCCGACGCTTACCGGAAATCCGGTGCCACCTATCCCGGAGCAAAACGACGGACTTTCGATGCCCGCCGGACGTCCGGTCTCCCACGAGCCATCGGACGTCCGCCAATGACCGGACGTCCGATACCTGCCTGTGCGCAACCGCGGGCCTTTGGCCTTGTATCCCTCTCCCACTTACCCCTTCGTGGCTTAGACTATAAATAGAACTCCCCCTTCTCCTTTCTAGGGTTAGCAAAGTGATAGCTCATTTGTATGTGAGCTTTGCTCCTACCTACCTCTACTCTTGAGAGAGAGAGAGACCACCACTCCCATGGAGTTCATGACCTCCATGTGGGCATGTGAGAAGATCCTACGGGATTCAAGACCCCTAATGGGAAGACATTAAGACCTCCTCTTGGAGATGAACTTTACCTTGTATCTTTCCCTTTGTTATTCATGTACCTTATGGATCTTGTGTGTTTGATTGTCTAGTTGATGTGTGATTGGACTTGTTCTTGAGTGTTTCCCCTTGTGATTTATCTCCGTTCTTCCCCGTGTTCTTCATGTTCTTCGAGGGAATCCACTCCAATTGTGAAAGATCGGCCTACACCGGGTTAGCCCCGTATCATATGGAATCAGAGCTTAGGTTTATCACGAATTTGGAGCCTCCCCTCTTTGTTTTCTAGTCTAATTTTGTTGTGTTCTTCCCCAATTTCGAAAATCCCCACCAAAAATAGCCCCAATTTTTTTTTGTGATTTGTTGGTTTGATGATGTTTTGTTGATTTTGATCCATGGATTTGCTTGGTTTCAAGTGGATCTAGCATTTCCCCAAGTTTCCCCACCTTCCATCCACGAAATCTCCTCAATTTTGACCCCCAAATCCCCATTTTCCGCCCAAAATCGCGTCCCGAATCTCGGATCTCGAGTTGACCCCGACCCACCGGACGACCGACGTTTACCGGACGTCCGAAGCCTCGCGAACCACCGGACATCCAACACTTTCCGAATGACCGGTGCCACCCAACCGAAAGAAATTAACGGATTTCCGAGACTTTCGGACGTCCGACCACCGGATGTCCGACACCTACCGGACGTCCGGTACCTGTAGATATTGACTTCGGCTGATTTTTGTTTCGCCCATAACTAATTCATCCGAACTCAGATTTTGACGTTCTTTAGCTCGTTTTGAAGCTCTTGACATCCCCCTTCCCACAATAATACCACCAGCATCATTTGACTTCATCAAATTTTTGGAACTTTGGCATCTTTGCTTAGGGCCCTCACCACATCATCCGCATAGCCACCACCGACTTCCACACCCTAACCCATTTTATTCCATATAGCATTAGTGGTTGCTTGAGTAGTGATTCGAGTCTCCTAAGGTGTTTCGGCTACTTAGGGACGGTTACTTCTTCATCAACCACCACCATAACCTTGTCCACCATACACTTCCGCCACCCCAACTTAACCCAATTTTGTTTGAGCTTGTTTGAGTTGTGGCTTGTGTCTCCTAAGGTGTTTCAGCTACTTAGGGACGGCAACTTCAACTTCGACTCACATAACCCATCATTCCACTTCCGCATTGCCAAGTGCAAAACCACCACCGCTTTCCGCTACCACCATTTGACATTTGACATTTGAGATTTTGAGTTCGCGGTTTTTACGTTTCCTAAGGTGTTTCGGCTAATTAGGAACGGTTCTACATCAAGAACACCGCCACTCATCATCGCAACGGACGGTAACCTTGACGACATCATTGTACATTCTCCTTGCAATTGCATTGATAACCCCTAGCCCATTTTGCGTTACTTGCCTATCGAGACTAGCCATTTGAGTATTGCCCGGCAATGTTACTTGTGCACATTAGTGATCCGTACCTTCCATTGCATATACACCATATCATATTGGAATCATCTTGGTATCATACCATCACTTGTGTCACAAGCTTGTTCCCGCATATACACAATTGCTATCTTGGTTTGTGCATTTCGCATAGTGGCCATATCAAAAAAAAAAGAATAAGCTTTTAAGCAAAGAAAAAGAGTGAGCAAAGAAGCTTGTAAGCAATAGCCATAGCATCATACCACATTGCATACGATTGTCATATCCGATCATCTTGGATCATCTTGTGAGAAACACCGGGAACCATACATACATATAGCATACTTGGGATAGAAAGTTGATACATTTCGCATTTTATAGGTTGTGCACAAGTGTCGTATCCGCCTATTGAGCAATCGTGCTAGCGTCTCTCTTGAGTTGTGCAACACGAGCGTTTTCCGTGGATTCCACATTTTGTGCTCATTCCTTGGTTGCACGACCCCATTTATCTATCCGTGTGTGTGTTTCCGTGTGCCACCTATTGCTATTGGTCTACTTGTTTCACTTGCGAATTTGTGAATCTCTTTCAACATTATTGACTCTTGCTAACATTTTGCATCAAATTTTTGTGCCACTATCCTCATCAAGCTACTCCATAAGCTTTACTTGATAGGTGTGAGTGAACAAGTCCGGTGCCAATTCCACTATTCTTTCATTTCACATTGAGTGAAACGGGATACATCCTCAACTTTGGGACAAGGTAACTTGGTATTGTTTATCTCATTTCCTACTCACCTTTGCTCGAGTCTTGTAATGGATAGGCAAAGCACACCTCCTTCAGTCTACAACAACAACGATGAGTTCGGTGCCACGAAAAACAACTTCGACGCCAAGATGCAAGCTCAAATGGAGGAGATCAAAGCCTCATCAAGTCCTACAAGAGAACTTCCTCATCTTCGAGAAGACGCTCAAGTGCACGTGCTTCCGAGCTACCATCCCCGGCAAGATCACATCAGCATCGACACCACCACTGACAAGGACGTGAAGGTCAAGAGCTCAACACCAACAACCGCTCAATGACTTCACCATCTCCCTTGGCATCTTCGCCAAGCGACTTCAAGGCATCTTCGCCTTTGGATATTTGGCATCTTCGCCTACGAGTACCTCAAGACGCTCAAGAGAAGCTCCCCAAGCTCAAGTTCGCGACTTCCACGAGCTACTACGACCTTGACACCGACCACGAGATTCCTTTCTATGGGACTCTAGAACCCGAGGAGTATCTCGAGTGGGAGCGCTTGATGGACGATTACCTCAAGCTACATCAAGTCCCTTCCGAAGATCAAGTGAAGTGCGCCACAAGAAACTTCCACGACTACGCCTCGACATGGTGGCTTCACACACCTTCGGAGAGCTACGACATGAGTTGGCCCAAGACGAAGAAAGCTATGCGGCGAGAATTTGTGCCTCCAACCTACACGGAACAACTTCTACGTCAATTGGAGGACACCATCCAAGGATCCAAGTCCATCGACGCGTACTTCAAGGAGATGAAGAATGCCTTGCGATGAGCCGGCGTGGATGACCCCATTTCGATGAAGTTCCACTTCATGATGGGATTGTATAACGACATCTCCAAGACTATCTTCCTCGAGAACTACAAGTCCCTCGACGACTACTACATTGGTGCTCTCAAGGCGGAACAAGAACTCATGAAGGCCAAGGCTTCTCCACCACAAGCACACTTCTCGACGACCAAGCTCCACGACAACGAGCATGAGGATAGTACCACCAAGATGTCCAAGCCCGATGAGCTCCAAGATGATGCTCCCAAGTTCAACTTCACCGCCATCACTCTTTGTGGCATTGATGATGCCGAGTCTACTTCGACTTTTTTTCAAGATGGTGCGGCGATGACTACGACTACGGAGATCTTCAAGGAACAAGCTGATAGAGGCGAGGGTGTCCCGATCTTTCGATGAGATGATAGCTATCGTTTTTGGTGGAGTAGACTTTGACGATCCGACTACGAATGTGCGAGGACGTCGCGCCTTAGCAATCGCTAAACCAACTCCGAGAGGTTATTGACCACGCCGGCGCACAATCAACCTGACCACGAGGGTCTATCTCCTGCAAGCAAACGAAGAACAAGCAAGAAACTAAGATTTGCAATCTGGATATTGCGAATATAAGATGAAAGCTTTATTGATCAAGGTGGGGTTCTGTGACGTCTTGGTCTGGTCGTTGAACACAAACGAAGTACGCGAAGTTGCAGCTATGGCGAACTTTTAATCTAAACAAAACCCCCAAAGTCTAAACGGTGCCCTAAGGGCTGTATATATGGAGGAAGAGGAGGGGATTTCCTGGCCCTTGAAGGAGGGGTCCGAAACCAACCCTATCTCTTGTTTCCCCACACATACGGACTCTAAAAACAGCCTATACTCAAGTATTTCGAAATTACATGGGCCTGGCCCAATAATAAGGTGACGCAGCACCTATAATAGCCTCTGGACGAAATTTATGAAGTGACATCTTGTATATTTCGTCCAAGGCTTCCTGCACTCATTATGGTGGCTTCAAAGTCCTGAAATCATCACTTGTAACTCCGTTCTTGTTCCCCTTGTGCATGCCATCATCTCCATGCTTGAACTTGCTCCAAGGTTCCTCTTTCTTGTCCAAGCTAGGCCCTTCATTTGTAAGCAAAACAAATGTATCCAATTTAGGCAGCATCATATTCTCATGAACTTTAGAATCATTACCAAGAAACGAAAGTACGTGATATTTTAATTGGCGTGCGCGAGCTCTAGTAATTGGTCCAGTATGTATAGAAGCAGGGGCTGTGGGTGTAACAATGGTATTGATGTTCTCATCATCCTCCCCTTCTTGAAATGAAGTCGTCCTCGACGGAAGCTCATCTTCCTCACCCAAATAAGGCTTCAGATCTGCAATGTTAAAAGTGGGACTAACCCCAAAATCTGCAGGCAGCTCAAGTTTATATGCATTATCATTTATTTGCTCTAACACCTTAAAAGGACCATCAGCACGTGGCATTAGCTTTGATTTGCGCAAATCAGGAAATCTATCCTTACGCAAATGTAACCAAACAAGATCTCCAGGTGCAAACACAACATGTTTTCTACCCTTATCTCCAGCAAGTTTATATTTAGCATTCATACGCTCAATGTTCTCCTTAGTTAACTCATGCATTTTTAAGATCAATTCAGCACGTTGTTTAGCATCAAAATTAACCTTCTCCGAAGATGGAAGAGGCAACAAATCAATTGGTGCATGAGGAAGGAAACCATACACAATTTCAAAAGGACACATCTTAGTAGTAGAATTGATAGAGGCGGGGGTGTCCCGATCTTTCGATGAGATGATAGCTATCGATTTGGTGGAGTCGACTTTGACGATCCGACTACAAACGTGCACGACGTTGCGCCTTAGCAATCGCTAAACCAATCTCCCGAGGTTACTAACGATACTGAAAGCACGATCAGCCTGACCACGAAGGTCTATTCCTGCACGCAATCGAAGAACAAGCAAGAATATGATAATGCAATCTGAATATTGCGAATATAGATGAAGTATTGATAGAGGTGGGGATCCGAAAGCGGTCTTGGTCTGGTCGTTGGACACAAACGAAGTACACGAAGTTGCAATGGCTAACTTTTAACTAAACAAATCCCAAGCAAAAAGCTACTAGATGGATCTACTTATATGATGAGGACATCAATACCATTGTTACACCCACAGCCCCTGCTTCTATACATACTGGACCAATTACTAGAGCTCGCGCACGCCAATTAAAATATCAGGTACTTTCGTTTCTTGGTAATGATTCTAAAGTTCATGAGAATATGATGCTGCCTAAATTGGATACATTTGTTTTGCTTACAAATGAAGGGCCTAGCTTGGACAAGAAAGAGGAACCTTGGAGCAAGTTCAAGCATGGAGATGATGGCATGCACAAGGGGAACAAGAACGGAGTTACAAGTGATGATTTCAGGACTTTGAAGCCACCATAATGAGTGCAGGAAGCCTTGGACGAAATATACAAGATGTCACTTCATAAATTTCGTCCAGAGGCTATTATGGGTGCTGCGTCACCTTATTATTGGGCCAGGCCGATGTAATTTCGAAATACTTGAGTATAGGCTGTTTTTAGAGTCCGTATGTGGGGGGAAACAAGAGATAGGGTTGGTTTCGGACCCCTCCTTCAAGGGCCACGAAATCCCCTCCTCTTCCTCCATATATACAGCCCTTAGGGCACCGTTTAGACTTTGGGTTTTGTTTAGATTAAAAGTTCGCCATAGCTGCAACTTCGCGTACTTCGTTTGTGTTCAACGACCAGACCAAGACGTCACAGAACCCCACCTCGATCAATAAAGCTTTCATCTTATATTCGCAATATCCAGATTGCAAATCTTAGTTTCTTGCTTGTTCTTCGTTTGCTTGCAGGAGATAGACCCTCGGGGTCAGGTTGATTGTGCTCCGGCGTGGTCAATAACCTCTCGGAGTTGGTTTAGCGATTGCTAAGGCGCGACGTCCTCGCACGTTCGTAGTCGGATCGTCAAAGTCTACTCCACCAAAAACGATAGATATCATCTCATCGAAAGATCGGGACACCCTCGCCTCTATCAGTGTTCCTCTTGAGGATGGCCAAACTTCTGGTGCTGCTGTACCTACTGTTGATGCTTCTTTGGCTTCTGCTCCTGCTGCTGCTGGTGCCGAGGAGGAGGATGATTACGCGGGCGATTATGAGGATGAGGTTGATCAAAATCATAACTACGTGCAACCACCAGCACCAGGTCGTCCACATGCAAATAATCGCAATGGTAGGTCTGCACCACCACTTCAGGTACGAGATCATGACCATCTTCCTAAATTAAAATTGAATATTCCACCATTCGAGGGTAGATATGTTCCTGATATATATCTTACTTGGGAGTTAGAAACTGAACAACGTTTTACATGTTTACAATATCCCGAGGAACGACGTGTTGCTGCTGCTGTTTGTGCTTTCACTAGTTTTGCATGTGTATGGTGGTCTGAAGATTGTAGATTATATCCTATTCCAGCTACGTGGGCTGCTTTGAAAACTGCTATGCGTACTCGTTGGGTTCCACCATATTATCAACGTGAATTACTTCAAAAATTGCAGCGCTTAAGACAAGGAAAAAATTCTGTAGAAGAATATTATCAGGAATTACAAACTGGCATGATTAGATGTGGTATTGTTGAGGAGAATGAAGCTATGCTTGCACGTTTCATGGGTGGATTAAATAGAGAGATTCAGACCATTCTAGAGTATAAGGAGTATAATAATATCACTCGTTTATTCCATCTTGCTTGTAAAGCTGAACGTGAAGTGCAGGATCGACAGGCATTGGCGCGAACTAATTTTTCTGCAGGTCGATCTTCATCATGGACACCGCGTGCCTCCTCTACTCCCACACGTCCTACTGCGGCACCACTGACTTCAGCCGCCAATTCCAATCGAGATACACCCACAGCCCCTGCTTCTATACATACTGGACCAATTACTAGAGCTCGCGCACGCCAATTAAAATATCAGGTACTTTCGTTTCTTGGTAATGATTCTAAAGTTCATGAGAATATGATGCTGCCTAAATTGGATACATTTGTTTTGCTTACAAATGAAGGGCCTAGCTTGGACAAGAAACAGGAACCTTGGAGCAAGTTCAAGCATGGAGATGATGGCATGCACAAGGGGAACAAGAACGGAGTTACAAGTGATGATTTCAGGACTTTGAAGCCACCATAATGAGTGCAGGAAGCCTTGGACGAAATATACAAGATGTCACTTCATAAATTTCGTCCAGAGGCTATTATGGGTGCTGCGTCACCTTATTATTGGGCCAGGCCGATGTAATTTCGAAATACTTGAGTATAGGCTGTTTTTAGAGTCCGTATGTGTGGGGAAACAAGAGATAGGGTTGGTTTCGGACCCCTCCTTCAAGGGCCACGAAATCCCCTCCTCTTCCTCCATATATACAGCCCTTAGGGCACCGTTTAGACTTTGGGTTTTGTTTAGATTAAAAGTTCGCCATAGCTGCAACTTCGCGTACTTCGTTTGTGTTCAACGACCAGACCAAGACGTCACAGAACCCCACCTCGATCAATAAAGCTTTCATCTTATATTCGCAATATCCAGATTGCAAATCTTAGTTTCTTGCTTGTTCTTCGTTTGCTTGCAGGAGATAGACCCTCAGGGTCAGGTTGATTGTGCTCCGGCGTGGTCAATAACCTCTCGGAGTTGGTTTAGCGATTGCTAAGGCGCGACGTCCTCGCACGTTCGTAGTCGGATCGTCAAAGTCTACTCCACCAAAAACGATAGATATCATCTCATCGAAAGATCGGGACACCCTCGCCTCTATCAAGTGGTATCAGATTCCCAGGTTGCTCGGTGAGATTTACAGTTTTTCGTAGTTTAGATCGAGTCTGTTCTTCATACCTACAGTCCAGGAAAAAGCCAAAAAAAAAAAATTTAGGGTTAGTTCATCATATCCGAACCAATCTGAGCCTTTGCATAATCTTTTTAGGGTTTTTGCTTTGTTGAATTTGCGGTTGCATCGTCGTGTCAAGTTGCTGGTCTTAGCGTCTAGTTCTTTAGAGTTTCGAGTTCTGTTCACAAGTTGTCACGCCGCCGCCGCACCATCATCATCGCCCCTACCGTATACCACCATAGCTTATCTGCTATTTCTCTGAGTCCATATACCACCACCGATCCGAGTCCATATACCACCACCGATCCGAGTCCATATACCACCACCGATCCGAGTCCATATATACTACCGTCATATACCATCACCAGTCCGAGTTCCACCAGATTCGTCTCTGCCACCAGTCCTAGTCCGAGTCCAGTATTTATTCATTTATTTTAGAGTTCCAGATCACGCGATACTACGAGTCGTGAACAAGTCGGATTCCCCAATTTTCGTGCTACCCGCAGAAGAAAAATAGTTCCAGTTTTTTTTTTTTTTAAAAACTAAGTCTGGAAAATTCTGGCTAGGCAGTTTTTAGACCATTTGTAGACTTTTTCGAAAAAAAATTGTTGCGGACCAAAAAAAAAAAGAGGAAAAAAAAGTGCAAAAAAAAAATATTCAGAGTGTGCTCCTCCCTTGTTTACGTGCAGCGCCGTGATTTTTGTTAGTGTTCTAGGCTCGCGTCTCTAGCACGGTCTAGCCTAGGACCAGCACAGTACCGTCGTTGAGAGTTTATTCAACATTGCATCTCTGAATTGATTATTGCTGACCCTTTTTGCTACCATATCATAAGCCTTCCCAGCACCACATACATCTACATCGTGCGTTTGACACCACCTGGCAATCGCTCTGTCCAAGCTCTGAGAGTTTTGACTACAAAGGTTGCCGATCACCACCTGCTGCTGGGTAAGAACTGGTAAGAATTTGAGATTTGCTTGACGGATTTGTGACACCACACCACACCACCACCACTTTCTAGTAGTCTGTAGGATCATATTCTTGTGTGTTTCTATTGCTGCTAACCATGGCAGGATCACAAGCCGACGAGATTGACTGGGAGAACATGACGAACAAGGAGTTGCATGATAAATTTCAGCAAATGATGAGTGGCCAGGTGGGAGATGTGCTAAATAGATTTGAAGAGGCCATGGAGAAGATAGATGGCATGGAGAAGTCATTCGAGACAAAGCTGGATAACAAGTTTAATGAATTGCTCACGCGTCTTCCCCAACCACCACCGGCTGCACCTGTCGCACCTCTGCAACGACAACAACAACGCCCCCTTCCAAATCAGTTCGGACGAGCGAAGCGTGTTCCTCTTGAGGATGGCCAAACTTTTGGTGCTGCTGTACCTACTGTTGATGCTTCTTTGGCTCCTGCTCCTGCTGCTGCTGGTGCCGAGGAGGAGGATGATTACGCGGGCGATTATGAGGATGAGGTTGATCAAAATCATAACTACGTGCAACCACCAGCACCAGGTCGTCCACATGCAAATAATCGCAATGGTAGGTCTGCACCACCACTTCAGGTACGAGATCATGACCATCTTCCTAAATTAAAATTGAATATTCCACCATTCGAGGGTAGATATGTTCCTGATGTATATCTTACTTGGGAGTTAGAAACTGAACAACGTTTTACATGTTTACAATATCCCGAGGAACGACGTGTTGCTGCTGCTGTTTGTGCTTTCACTAGTTTTGCATGTGTATGGTGGTCTGAACATTGTAGATTATATCCTATTCCAGCTACGTGGGCTGCTTTGAAAACTGCTATGCGTACTCGTTGGGTTCCACCATATTATCATCGTGAATTACTTCAAAAATTGCAGCGCTTAAGACAAGGAAAAAATTCTGTAGAAGAATATTATCAGGAATTACAAACTGGCATGATTAGATGTGGTATTGTTGAGGAGAATGAAGCTATGCTTGCACGTTTCATGGGTGGATTAAATAGAGAGATTCAGACCATTCTAGAGTATAAGGAGTATAATAATATCACTCGTTTATTCCATCTTGCTTGTAAAGCTGAACGTGAAGTGCAGGATCGACAGGCATTGGCGCGAACTAATTTTTCTAACTTTTAACTAAACAAATCCCAAAGTCTAAACGGTGCCCTAAGGGCTGTATATATGGAGGAAGAGGAGGGGATTTCGTGGCCCTTGAAGGAGGGGTCCGAAACCAACCCTATCTCTTGTTTCCCCACACATACGGACTCTAAAAACAGCCTATACTCAAGTATTTCGAAATTACATGGGCTTGGCCCAATAATAAGGTGACGCAGCACCTATAATAGCCTCTGGACGAAATTTATGAAGTGACATCTTGTATATTTCGTCCAAGGCTTCCTGCACTCATTATGGTGGCTTCAAAGTCCTGAAATCATCACTTGTAACTCCGTTCTTGTTCCCCTTGTGCATGCCATCATCTCCATGCTTGAACTTGCTCCAAGGTTCCTCTTTCTTGTCCAAGCTAGGCCCTTCATTTGTAAGCAAAACAAATGTATCCAATTTAGGCAGCATCATATTCTCATGAACTTTAGAATCATTACCAAGAAACGAAAGTACCTGATATTTTAATTGGCGTGCGCGAGCTCTAGTAATTGGTCCAGTATGTATAGAAGCAGGGGCTGTGGGTGTAACAATGGTATTGATGTCCTCTTGATAGAGGCGAGGGTGTCCCGATCTTTCGATGAGATGATAGCTATCGTTTTTGGTGGAGTAGACTTTGACGATCCGACTACGAACGTGCGAGGACGTCGCGCCTCAGCAATTGCTAAACCAACTCCGAGAGGTTATTGACCACGCCGGAGCACAATCAACCTGACCACGAGGGTCTATCTCCTGCAAGCAAACGAAGAACAAGCAAGAAACTAAGATTTGCAATCTGGATATTGCGAATATAAGATGAAAGCTTTATTGATCAAGGTGGGGTTCTGTGACGTCTTGGTCTGGTCGTTGAACACAAACGAAGTACGCGAAGTTGCAGCTATGGCGAACTTTTAATCTAAACAAAACCCAAAGTCTAAACGGTGCCCTAAGGGCTGTATATATGGAGGAAGAGGAGGGGATTTCGTGGCCCTTGAAGGAGGGGTCCGAAACCAACCCTATCTCTTGTTTCCCCACACATACGGACTCTAAAAACAGCCTATACTCAAGTATTTCGAAATTACATGGGCCTGGCCCAATAATAAGGTGACGCAGCACCCATAATAGCCTCTGGACAAAATTTATGAAGTGACATCTTGTATATTTCGTCCAAGGCTTCCTGCACTCATTATGGTGGCTTCAAAGTCCTGAAATCATCACTTGTAACTCCGTTCTTGTTCCCCTTGTGCATGCCATCATCTCCATGCTTGAACTTGCTCCAAGGTTCCTCTTTCTTGTCCAAGCTAGGCCCTTCATTTGTAAGCAAAACAAATGTATCCAATTTAGGCAGCATCATATTCTGATGAACTTTAGAATCATTACCAAGAAACGAAAGTACTTGATATTTTAATTGGCGTGCGCGAGCTCTAGTAATTGGTCCAGTATGTATAGAAGCAGGGGTTGTGGGTGTAACAATGGTATTGATGTCCTCATCAATGGAGAAGATAGATGGCATGGAGAAGTCGTTCGAGACAAAGCTGGATAACAAGTTTAATGAATTGCTCACGCGTCTTCCCCAACCACCACCGGCTGCACCTGTCGCACCTCTGCAACGACAACAACAACGCCCCCTTCCAAATCAGTTCGGACGAGCGAAGCGTGTTCCTCTTGAGGATGGCCAAACTTCTGGTGCTGCTGTACCTACTGTTGATGCTTCTTTGGCTCCTGCTCCTGCTGCTGCTGGTGCCGAGGAGGAGGATGATTACGCGGGCGATTATGAGGATGAGGTTGATCAAAATCATAACTACGTGCAACCACCAGCACCAGGTCGTCCACATGCAAATAATCGCAATGGTAGGTCTGCACCACCACTTCAGGTACGAGATCATGATCATCTTCCTAAATTAAAATTGAATATTCCACCATTCGAGGGTAGATATGTTCCTGATATATATCTTACTTGGGAGTTAGAAACTGAACAACGTTTTACATGTTTACAATATCCCGAGGAACGACGTGTTGCTGCTGCTGTTTGTGCTTTCACTAGTTTTGCATGTGTATGGTGGTCTGAACATTGTAGATTATATTCTATTCCAGCTACGTGGGCTGCTTTGAAAACTGCTATGCGTACTCGTTGGGTTCCACCATATTATCAACGTGAATTACTTCAAAAATTGCAGCGCTTAAGACAAGGAAAAAATTCTGTAGAAGAATATTATCAGGAATTACAAACTGGCATGATTAGATGTGGTATTGTTGAGGAGAATGAAGCTATGCTTGCACGTTTCATGGGTGGATTAAATAGAGAGATTCAGACCATTCTAGAGTATAAGGAGTATAATAATATCACTCGTTTATTCCATCTTGCTTGTAAAGCTGAACGTGAAGTGCAGGATCGACAGGCATTGGCGCGAACTAATTTTTCTGCAGGTCGATCTTCATCATGGACACCGCGTGCCTCCTCTACTCCCACACGTCCTACTGCGGCACCACTGACTTCAGCCGCCAATTCCAATCGAGATACACCCACAGCCCCTGCTTCTATACATACTGGACCAATTACTAGAGCTCGCGCACGCCAATTAAAATATCAGGTACTTTCGTTTCTTGGTAATGATTCTAAAGTTCATGAGAATATGATGCTGCCTAAATTGGATACATTTGTTTTGCTTACAAATGAAGGGCCTAGCTTGGACAAGAAACAGGAACCTTGGAGCAAGTTCAAGCATGGAGATGATGGCATGCACAAGGGGAACAAGAACGGAGTTACAAGTGATGATTTCAGGACTTTGAAGCCACCATAATGAGTGCAGGAAGCCTTGGACGAAATATACAAGATGTCACTTCATAAATTTCGTCCAGAGGCTATTATGGGTGCTGCGTCACCTTATTATTGGGCCAGGCCGATGTAATTTCGAAATACTTGAGTATAGGCTGTTTTTAGAGTCCGTATGTGTGGGGAAACAAGAGATAGGGTTGGTTTCGGACCCCTCCTTCAAGGGCCACGAAATCCCCTCCTCTTCCTCCATATATACAGCCCTTAGGGCACCGTTTAGACTTTGGGTTTTGTTTAGATTAAAAGTTCGCCATAGCTGCAACTTCGCGTACTTCGTTTGTGTTCAACGACCAGACCAAGACGTCACAGAACCCCACCTCGATCAATAAAGCTTTCATCTTATATTCGCAATATCCAGATTGCAAATCTTAGTTTCTTGCTTGTTCTTCGTTTGCTTGCAGGAGATAGACCCTCGGGGTCAGGTTGATTGTGCTCCGGCGTGGTCAATAACCTCTCGGAGTTGGTTTAGCGATTGCTAAGGCGCGACGTCCTCGCACGTTCGTAGTCGGATCGTCAAAGTCTACTCCACCAAAAACGATAGCTATCATCTCATCGAAAGATCGGGACACCCTCGCCTCTATCATTATATAGGAGCAAGGGGTGGCGGCCAAGGAGGTGGGAGGACGTCCCAAGGCAGCCTAAAACTAACCCTAGGTCGTAGAAGGCCAATGGGCCCAAGTGGAGGTGATGCAACACCTTTGGACTTGTAGTTTGACTCGGATTCTGCTACAGCGTCAGATTGTTTCGACGACAACTCAACGCTCCGGATGAATTTGAAGGTGAAACCAATTGGGTTAGAAAGAGCACGAAATCTACTTTCCAACAAAAAAAGAATCACCCAATTCGGAGTCCGTATGAAATAGTTCTTGGCGTTTTGAGTCAGGTATGTCTGTGCAGTCCGAATCTGAATCCAGAACGTGAGAGACTTGGACTCTATCTTCTCTTGGCCCAAAAGTGACGTGAGATGACTTTTTGAACAGCACATAAACTTCTCTTTTTCCCTTATGTTCATATGTGGATTGTACAAATCTCCCATACACCTGCAATTAGACATGGCACAAAAGTTTGTGAAGTATTTTTGTCTTGGATGACATAAATAAATTATTGCATAGTTTGCATTAGAAATCACCTCACAAATATACATGTATGCAATATTTTTGGTCATATCCAAGGTAGTCATGTCCTCATCATCCTCCCCTTCTTGAAAATAAAGCCGTCCTCGGCGTTGCTTAAGCTGAAATGTGGCTAACAAAAGAGACAAGGTGTACATGTTGTATATGTGATGAGGACATCAATACCATTGTTACACCCACAACCCCTGCTTCTATACATACTGGACCAATTACTAGAGCTCGCGCACGCCAATTAAAATATCAGGTACTTTCGTTTCTTGGTAATGATTTTAAAGTTCATGAGAATATGGTGCTGCCTAAATTGGATACATTTGTTTGGCTTACAAATGAAGGGCCTAGCTTGGACAAGAAAGAGGAACCTTGGAGCAAGTTCAAGCATGGAGATGATGGCATGCACAAGGGGAACAAGAACGGAGTTACAAGTGATGATTTCAGGACTTTGAAGCCACCATAATGAGTGCAGGAAGCCTTGGACGAAATATACAAGATGTCACTTCATAAATTTCGTCCAGAGGCTATTATAGGTGCTGCGTCACCTTATTATTGGGCCAGGCCCATGTAACTTCGAAATACTTGAGTATAGGCTGTTTTTAGAGTCCGTATGTGTGGGGAAACAAGAGATAGGGTTGGTTTCGGACCCCTCCTTCAAGGGCCACGAAATCCCCTCCTCTTCCTCCATATATACAGCCCTTAGGGCACCGTTTAGACTTTGGGTTTTGTTTAGATTAAAAGTTCGCCATAGCTGCAACTTCGCGTACTTCGTTTGTGTTCAACGACCAGACCAAGACGTCACAGAACCCCACCTTGATCAATAAAGCTTTCATCTTATATTCGCAATATCCAGATTGCAAATCTTAGTTTCTTGCTTGTTCTTCGTTTGCTTGCAGGAGATAGACCATCGTGGTCAGGTTGATTGTGCTCCGGCGTGGTCAATAACCTCTCGGAGTTGGTTTAGCGATTGCTAAGGCGTGACGTCCTCGCACGTTCGTAGTCGGATCGTCAAAGTCTACTCCACCAAAAACGATAGCTATCATCTCATCGAAAGATCGGGACACCCTCGCCTCTATCAAGTGGTATCAGAGCCCCAGGTTGCTCGGTGAGATTTACAGTTTTTCATAGTTTAGATCGAGTCTGTTCTTCATACCTACAGTCCAGGAAAAAGCCAAAAAAAAAATTTAGGGTTAGTTCATCATATCCGAACCAATCTGAGCCTTTGCATAATCTTTTTAGGGTTTTTGCTTTGTTGAATTTGCGGTTGCATCGTCGTGTCAAGTTGCTGGTCTTAGCGTCTAGTTCTTTAGAGTTTCGAGTTTTGTTCACAAGTTGTCACGCCGCCGCCGCACCATCATCATCGCCCCTACCATATACCACCACAGCTTATCTGCTATTTCTCTGAGTCCATATACCACCACCGATCCGAGTCCATATACCACCACCGATCCGAGTCCATATACCACCACCAATCCGAGCCCACATATACTACCGTCATGTACCATCACCAGTCCGAGTTCCACCAGATTCATCTCTGCCACCAGTCCTAGTCCGAGTCCAGTATTTATTCCTTTATTTTAGAGTTCCAGATCACGCGATACTACGAGTCGTGAACAAGTCGGATTCGCCAATTTTCGTGCTACCCGTAGAAGAAAAATAGTTCCAGATTCAAAATCATAAGGTTGATCAAAATCATATGGTTGAGGATGATTACGCGGGCGATTATGAGGATGAGGTTGATCAAAATCATAACTACGTGCAACCACCAGCACCAGGTCGTCCACATGCAAATAATCGCAATGGTAGGTCTGCACCACCACTTCAGGTACGAGATCATGACCATCTTCCTAAATTAAAATTGAATATTCCACCATTCGAGGGTAGATATGTTCCTGATATATATCTTACTTGGGAGTTAGAAACTGAACAACGTTTTACATGTTTACAATATCCCGAGGAACGACGTGTTGCTGCTGCTGTTTGTGCTTTCACTAGTTTTGCATGTGTATGGTGGTCTGAACATTGTAGATTATATCCTATTCCAGCTACGTGGGCTGCTTTGAAAACTGCTATGCGTACTCATTGGGTTCCACCATATTATCAACGTGAATTACTTCAAAAATTGCAGCGCTTAAGACAAGGAAAAAATTCTGTAGAAGAATATAATCAGGAATTACAAACTGGCATGATTAGATGTGGTATTGTTGAGGAGAATGAAGCTATGCTTGCACGTTTCATGGGTGGATTAAATAGAGAGATTCAGACCATTCTAGAGTATAAGGAGTATAATAATATCACTCGTTTATTCCATCTTGCTTGTAAAGCTGAACGTGAAGTGCAGGATCGACAGGCATTGGCGCGAACTAATTTTTCTGCAGGTCGATCTTCATCATGGACACCGCGTGCCTCCTCTACTCCCACACGTCCTACTGCGGCACCACTGACTTCAGCCGCCAATTCCAATCGAGATACAAGAAAACAGGCACCACCACCACCATCTGCCAAGAGTACACCTTCTGGGCCTGCCCAGAGCTCTTCTTCATCTATGGCATCAACAGGGCACACACATGATATTATTTGTCGTCGTTGTAAGGGAAGTAATAGAGGCGAGGGTGTCCCGATCTTTCGATGAGATGATAGCTATCGTTTTTGGTGGAGTAGACTTTGACGATCCGACTACGAACGTGCGAGGACGTCGCACCTTAGCAATCGCTAAACCAACTCCGAGAGGTTATTGACCACGCCGGAGCACAATCAACCTGACCACGAGGGTCTATCTCCTGCAAGCAAACGAAGAACAAGCAAGAAACTAAGATTTGCAATCTGGATATTGCGAATATAAGATGAAAGCTTTATTGATCAAGGTGGGGTTCTGTGACGTCTTGGTCTGGTCGTTGAACACAAACGAAGTACGCGAAGTTGCAGCTATGGCGAACTTTTAATCTAAACAAAACCCAAAGTCTAAACGGTGCCCTAAGGGCTGTATATATGGAGGAAGAGGAGGGGATTTCGTGGCCCTTGAAGGAGGGGTCCGAAACCAACCCTATCTCTTGTTTCCCCACACATACGGACTCTAAAAACAGCCTATACTCAAGTATTTCGAAATTACATGGGCCTGGCCCAATAATAAGTTGACGCAGCACCTATAATAGCCTCTGGACGAAATTTATGAAGTGACATCTTGTATATTTCGTCCAAGGCTTCCTGCACTCATTATGGTGGCTTCAAAGTCCTGAAATCAGCACTTGTAACTCCGTTCTTGTTCCCCTTGTGCATGCCATCATCTCCATGCTTGAACTTGCTCCAAGGTTCCTCTTTCTTGTCCAAGCTAGGCCCTTCATTTGTAAGCCAAACAAATGTATCCAATTTAGGCAGCACCATATTCTCATGAACTTTAGAATCATTACCAAGAAACGAAAGTACCTGATATTTTAATTGGCGTGCACGAGCTCTAGTAATTGGTCCAGTATGTATAGAAGCAGGGGTTGTGGGTGTAACAATGGTATTGATGTCCTCATCACATATACAACATGTACACCTTGTCTCTTTTGTTAGCCACATTTCAGCTTAAGCAACGCCGAGGACGGCTTTGTTTTCAAGAAGGGGAGGATGATGAGGACATGACTACCTTGGATATGACCAAAAATATTGCATACATGTATACTTGTGAGGTGATTTCTAATGCAAACTATGCAATAATTTATTTATGTCATCCAAGACAAAAATACTTCACAAACTTTTGTGCCATGTCTAATTGCAGGTGTATGGGAGATTTGTACAATCCACATATGAACATAAGGGAAAAAGAGAAGTTTATGTGCTGTTCAAAAAGTCATCTCACGTCACTTTTGGGCCAAGAGAAGATAGAGTCCAAGTCTCTCACGTTCTGGATTCAGATTCGGACTGCACAGACATACCTGACTCAAAACGCCAAGAACTATTTCATACGGACTCCGAATTGGGTGATTCTTTTTTTGTTGGAAAGTAGATTTCGTGCTCTTTCTAACCCAATTGGTTTCACCTTCAAATTCATCCGGAGCGTTGAGTTGTCGTCGAAACAATCTGACGCTGTAGCAGAATCCGAGTCAAACTACAAGTCCAAAGGTGTTGCATCACCTCCACTTGGGCCCATTGGCCTTGTACGACCTAGGGTTAGTTTTAGGCTGCCTTGGGACGTCTTCCCACCTCCTTGGCCACCACCCCTTGCTCCTATATAAGTAGATCCATCTAGTAGCTTTTTGCTTGGGTTTTGTTTAGATTAAAAGTTCGCCATAGCTGCAACTTCGCGTACTTCGTTTGTGTTCAACGACCAGACCAAGACGTCACAGAACCCCACCTTGATCAATAAAGCTTTCATCTTATATTCGCAATATCCAGATTGCAAATCTTAGTTTCTTGCTTGTTCTTCGTTTGCTTGCAGGAGATAGACCCTCGTGGTCAGGTTGATTGTGCTCCGGCGTGGTCAATAACCTCTCGGAGTTGGTTTAGCGATTGCTAAGGCGCGACGTCCTCGCACGTTCGTAGTCGGATCGTCAAAGTCTACTCCACCAAAAACGATAGCTATCATCTCATCGAAAGATCGGGACACCCTCGCCTCTATCAAATTGGATACATTTGTTTTGCTTACAAATGAAGGGCCTAGCTTGGACAAGAAAGAGGAACCTTGGAGCAAGTTCAAGCATGGAGATGATGGCATGCACAAGGGGAACAAGAACGGAGTTACAAGTGATGATTTCAGGACTTTGAAGCCACCATAATGAGTGCAGGAAGCCTTGGACGAAATATACAAGATGTCACTTCATAAATTTCGTGCAGAGGCTATTATGGGTGTTGCGTCACCTTATTATTGGGCCAGGCCCATGTAATTTCGAAATACTTGAGTATAGGCTGTTTTTAGAGTCCGTATGTGTGGGGAAACAAGAGATAGGGTTGGTTTCAGACCCCTCCTTCAAGGGCCACGAAATCCCCTCCTCTTCCTCCATATATACAGCCCTTAGGGCACCGTTTAGACTTTGGGTTTTGTTTAGATTAAAAGTTCGCCATAGCTGCAACTTCGCGTACTTCGTTTGTGTTCAACGACCAGACCAAGACGTCACAGAACCCCACCTTGATCAATAAAGCTTTCATCTTATATTCGCAATATCCAGATTGCAAATCTTAGTTTCTTGCTTGTTCTTCGTTTGCTTGCAGGAGATAGACCCTCGTGGTCAGGTTGATTGTGCTCCGGCGTGGTCAATAACCTCTCGGAGTTGGTTTAGCGATTGCTAAGGCGCGACGTCCTCGCACGTTCGTAGTCGGATCATCAAAGTCTACTCCACCAAAAACGATAGCTATCATCTCATCGAAAGATCGGGACACCCTCGCCTCTATCAAATCTCGTAGCTGAATTCGGATTGGAATCTATTTTGCGCAGTGTTCAGTAAAACAGGCATATCTTTTTCATACGAAGTCTGTTTTGGCTCCGTGAGTCCTCAAATTAAAGCTAGCGACGAGCCGCATCTAAATAGTTGCGGAAGCTAGTTCAATATTTGACACCTCAAATCGGCTTCTAAATAGGTCTTTTTGCCCTCCGAAGTTCGCGAACACAGCTTGTTCCAGTTTTTCTGGCCAGTTTTAAAAAATTTTGACTCCTCATATCAACTCGGAATTGAGTGATTCTTTTTGCATTTGAAAGCTTGAGTCAGTGCCATTCTTGAGAAAAATTATCATAAAATTGGCACAAACTTTTATAGAGTAAAGTTGGAGAGAGAATTGTTGGTATATGCTACTTGGTAGTTGTTTCTCATCATTATCTTTACTGCCATTGTGATCTTCACTTATATCTTGCTATCCAGAGCTACTTCATATCCTTTATTGATGCTAGTTGTGATGAGGACATCAATACCATTGTTACACCCACAGCCCCTGCTTCTATACATACTGGACCAATTACTAGAGCTCGCGCACGCCAATTAAAATATCAGGTACTTTCGTTTCTTGGTAATGATTCTAAAGTTCATGAGAATATGATGCTGCCTAAATTGGATACATTTGTTTTGCTTACAAATGAAGGGCCTAGCTTGGACAAGAAAGAGGAACCTTGGAGCAAGTTCAAGCATGGAGATGATGGCATGCACAAGGGGAACAAGAACGGAGTTACAAGTGATGATTTCAGGACTTTGAAGCCACCATAATGAGTGCAGGAAGCCTTGGACGAAATATACAAGATGTCACTTTATAAATTTCGTCCAGAGGCTATTATAGGTGCTGCGTCACCTTATTATTGGTCCAGGCCCATGTAATTTCGAAATACTTGAGTATAGGCTGTTTTTAGAGTCCGTATGTGTGGGGAAACAAGAGATAGGGTTGGTTTCGGACCCCTCCTTCAAGGGCCACGAAATCCCCTCCTCTTCCTGATAGAGGCGAGGGTGTCCCGATCTTTCGATGAGATGATATCTATCATTTTTGGTGGAGTAGACTTTGACGATCCGACTACGAACGTGCGAGGACGTCGCGCCTTAGCAATCGCTAAACCAACTCCGAGAGGTTATTGACCACGCCGGAGCACAATCAACCTGACCCCGAGGGTCTATCTCCTGCAAGCAAACGAAGAACAAGCAAGAAACTAAGATTTGCAATCTGGATATTGCGAATATAAGATGAAAGCTTTATTGATCGAGGTGGGGTTCTGTGACGTCTTGGTCTGGTCGTTGAACACAAACGAAGTACGCGAAGTTGCAGCTATGGCGAACTTTTAATCTAAACAAAACCCAAAGTCTAAACGGTGCCCCAAGGGCTGTATATATGGAGGAAGAGGGGGGGATTTCGTGGCCCTTGAAGGAGGGGTCCGAAACCAACCCTATCTCTTGTTTCCCCACACATACGGACTCTAAAAATAGCCTATACTCAAGTATTTCGAAATTACATGGGCCTGGCCCAATAATAAGATGACGCAGCACCTATAATAGCCTCTGGACGAAATTTATGAAGTGGCATCTTGTATATTTCGTCCAAGGCTTCCTGCACTCCTTATGGTGGCTTCAAAGTCCTGAAATCATCACTTGTAACTCCGTTCTTGTTCCCCTTGCGCATGCCATCATCTCCATGCTTGAACTTGCTCCAAGGTTCCTCTTTCTTGTCCAAGCTAGGCCCTTCATTTGTAAGCAAAACAAATGTATCCAATTTAGGCAGCATCATATTCTCATGAACTTTAGAATCATTACCAAGAAACGAAAGTACCTGATAATTTAATTGGCGTGCGCGAGCTCTAGTAATTGGTCCAGTATGTATAGAAGCAGGGGCTGTGGGTGTAACAATGGTATTGATGTCCTCATCATCCTCCCCTTCTTGGAATGAAGTCGTCCTCGACAGAAGCTCATCTTCCTCACCCAAATAAGGCTTCAGATCTGCAATGTTAAAAGTGGGACTAACCCCAAAATCTGCAGGCAGCTCAAGTTTATATGCGTTATCATTTATTTTCTCTAACACCTTAAAAGGACCATCAGCACGTGGCATTAGCTTTGATTTGCGCAAATCAGGAAATCTATCCTTACGCAAATGTAACCAAACAAGATCTCCAGGTGCAAACACAACATGTTTTCTACCCTTATCTCCAGCGAGTTTATATTTAGTATTCATACGCTCAATGTTCTCCTTAGTTAACTCATGCATTTTTAAGATCAATTCAGCACGTTGTTTAGCATCAAAATTAACCTTCTCCGAAGATGGAAGAGGCAACAAATCAATTGGTGCACGAGGAAGGAAACCATACACAATTTCAAAAGGACACATCTTAGTAGTAGAATGCAATGAACGATTATAAGCAAATTCAATATGAGGCAAGCATTCTTCCCACATTTTCTTGTTATTCTTCAAAACAGCCCTAAGCATAGTAGACAATGTTCTATTGACTACTTCAGTTTGTCCATCAGTTTGGGGGTGACATGTAGTACTAAAAAGCAGTTTAGTCCCCAACTTAGCCCATAAACATCTCCAAAAGTGGCTAAGAAAATTTCGTATCACGATCTGAAACAATAGTATTTGGCACACCATGCAAGCGTATAATTTCACGAAAGAACAAATCAGCAACATTAACAGCATCATCGCTTTTATGACATGGTATAAAGTGTGCCATTTTCGAGAACCTATCCACGACAACAAATATGCTATCCCTCCCCTTCTTTGTTCGAGGTAAACCTAAAACAAAGTCCATAGATATATCCTCCCAAGGAACACTAGGTACAGGCAAAGGCATATATAAACCATGAGGATTGAGTCGTGACTTAGCTTTTTGACATGTAGTGCAGCGAGCAACAAAACGCTCAACATCCCGTCTCATCTTTGGCCAAAAGAAATGTGTAGCAAGTATATCCTCCGTCTTCTTCACGCCAAAGTGTCCCATTAATCCTCCTCCATGCGCCTCCTGCAACAACAAAAGAGGAACGGAGCTAGCTGGAATGCATAGCTTGTTAGCACGAAACACAAATCCATCGTTAACGACGAACTTGTTCCATGTTCTCCCTTCCTTACAATTCTGCAATACATCTTTAAATTCAGCATCATGCACATATTGATCTTTGATGGTCTCCAAACCAAATATTTTAAAGTCAAGTTGTGAAAGCATAGTATAACGACGAGACAATGCATCAGCAATAACATTTTCTTTACCCTTCTTGTGTTTAATGACATAAGGGAAAGTCTCAATAAATTCAACCCATTTAGCATGTCTACGGTTCAGTTTTGCTTGACTTTTAATGTGTTTCAAAGATTCATGATCAGAATGTATAACAAATTCTTTGGGCCATAAATAATGTTGCCATGTTTCTAAGGTCCGAACAAGAGCATATAATTCTTTATCATAAGTAGAATAGTTCAGACTAGGCCCACTCAATTTTTCAGAAAAGTATGCAACAGGTTTGCCATCTTGTAATAAAACACCTCCTAATCCAATTCCACTAGCATCACATTCAAGCTCGAAAGTCTTATTAAAATCAGGAAGTTGGAGTAAAGGAGCATGTGTCAACTTATCTTTCAATACCGTGAAGGCTTCTTCCTGTGAGGTACCCCAAACAAAAGGCACATCTTTCTTTGTAAGCTCATTGAGAGGTGCAGCAATGGCGCTGAAATCTCTCACAAAACGCCTATAGAAACCAGCGAGTCCAAGAAAACTCCTCACTTGAGTGACCGTTTTGGGCTGTGGCCAACTCTCAATAGCTTCAATCTTGGCTTTATCAACTTCAATTCCCTGTGGAGTAACAACATAGCCAAGAAAAGATACTCCGTCGGTGCAAAAGGTGCACTTCCCAAGGTTACCAAACAAACGTGCATCACGTAAAGCAATAAAAACAGCACGTAAATGTTCCAAATGTTCCTCCAAAGATCTGCTATAAATCAGTATATCATCAAAATAGACTACCACAAATCGTCCAATGAAAGCACGTAAAACTTCGTTCATTAATCTCATGAAAGTACTAGGTGCATTAGTTAACCCAAAAGGCATGACTAACCACTCATATAATCCAAACTTTGTTTTAAATGCTGTTTTCCATTCATCTCCCAATTTCATACGAATTTGATGGTATCCACTACGCAAATCAACTTTGGAGAATATTGTAGAGCCACTCAATTCATCAAGCATATCATCTAGTCTAGGAATAGGATGACGATAACGAATAGTAATATTATTAATGCCTCTACAATCAACACACATACGCGATGTACCATCCTTTTTCGGCACTAGAATAATAGGAACAGCACAAGGACTAAGGGATTCGCGTATATAACCTTTGTCGAGCAACTCCTGTACTTGACGCATAATCTCCTTCGTCTCCTCTGGATTGGTACGGTATGGTGCACGGTTTGGCAACGAAGCACCGGGAATTAAGTCAATCTGATCCTCAATCCTGCGAATAGGTGGTAATCCCGGTGGCACGTCTTGTGGAAAGACGTCAGCGAACTCCTGCAAAATGTTAGTGACCGCAGGAGGCAAAGAGGAAGGCACGTCCTCGAATGAAAATAACGCCTCTTTGCACACAAAAGCATAGCAAATAGAATTGCTGAAATCTAGCTCATCAATATCAGATTTGGTGGCAAGTAAGCATGCACTTTTCAATTTAATTTCAGAAGCAACACTAGATGGTTTATTATTAGGCTTCATTTGTTGCTCAAATTCTTTTGCCACAATCTGATTTTCACTCTTATTTTTCTCCTGCTTTGCTTTACTAGCTCTATTAATATCATCTTTCAAAATAGAATCAGGAGTCATAGGAAGCAAAGTAATATGTTTATCCTTATGAACAAGAGTATACTGATTGTTTCTACCATGGTGTATAGAATTTTTATCAAATTGCCATGGTCTACCAAGTAATAATGAACATGCTTGCATGGGTACCACATCACAATCAACATAATCAGCATATGTAGAGATACTAAAATGCACACGAACTGTACGTGTTACCTTAACCTTGCCGCTGTTGTTGAACCATTGGATATAGTAAGGATGTGGATGTGGTCTTGTGGTGAGAGATAGCTTCTCCACCATCTCCATGCTAGCCAAGTTGTTGCAGCTCCCTCCATCTATGATGACGCGAACAGAACGTTCCTTCACAACTCCCTTTGTATGGAACAAATTATGCCTCTGATTTTGCTCAGCTTGTGTGACCTGCACACTCAAAACACGTTGAGCAACTAAACATTCATACCTGTCAGCGTCTTCAGGAGCCATGTATTGCGTCTCATGATCAGAATCATCTCCACCGTGTTCTTCACTTGTAATAAGAGCCAAAGTCTCCTCATCATAATCACTAGCGGACTCATACCCACCATCCTCAGTAGCAATCATAACACGCGGAGATTGGCATTCTCTCGCATAATGACCTCTTCCCTTACAACGACGACAAATAATATCATGTGTGTGCCCTGTTGATGACATAGATGAAGAAGAGCTCTGGGCAGGCCCAGAAGGTGTACTCTTGGCAGATGGTGGTGGTGGTGCCTGTTTTCTTGTATCTCGATTGGAATTGGCGGCTGAAGTCAGTGGTGCCGCAGTAGGATGTGTGGGAGTAGAGGAGGCACGCGGTGTCCATGATGAAGATCGACCTGCAGAAAAATTAGTTCGCGCCAATGCCTGTCGATCCTGCACTTCACGTTCAGCTTTACAAGCAAGATGGAATAAACGAGTGATATTATTATACTCCTTATACTCTAGAATGGTCTGAATCTCTCTATTTAATCCACCCATGAAACGTGCAAGCATAGCTTCATTCTCCTCAACAATACCACATCTAATCATGCCAGTTTGTAATTCCTGAAAATATTCTTCTACATAATTTTTTCCTTGTCTTAAGCGCTGCAATTTTTGAAGTAATTCACGTTGATAATATGGTGGAACCCAACGAGTACGCATAGCAGTTTTCAAAGCAGCCCACGTAGCTGGAATAGGATATAATCTACAATGTTCAGACCACCATACACATGCAAAACTAGTGAAAGCACAAACAGCAGCAGCAACACGTCGTTCCTCGGGATATTGTAAACATGTAAAACGTTGTTCAGTTTCTAACTCCCAAGTAAGATATATATCAGGAACATATCTACCCTCGAATGGTGGAATATTCAATTTTAATTTAGGAAGATGGTCATGATCTCGTACCTGAAGTGGTGGTGCAGACCTACCATTGCGATTATTTGCATGTGGACGACCTGGTGCTGGTGGTTGCACGTAGTTATGATTTTGATCAACCTCATCCTCATAATCGCCCGCGTAATCATCCTCAACCATATGATTTTGATCAACCTTATGATTTTGAATCTGGAACTATTTTTCTTCTACGGGTAGCACGAAAATTGGCGAATCCGACTTGTTCACGACTCGTAGTATCGCGTGATCTGGAACTCTAAAATAAAGGAATAAATACTGGACTCGGACTAGGACTGGTGGCAGAGATGAATCTGGTGGAACTCGGACTGGTGATGGTATATGACGGTAGTATATGTGGGCTCGGATTGGTGGTGGTATATGGACTCGGATCGGTGGTGGTATATGGACTCGGATCGGTGGTGGTATATGGACTCAGAGAAATAGCAGATAAGCTGTGGTGGTATATGGTAGGGGCGATGATGATGGTGCGGCGGCGGCGTGACAACTTGTGAACAGAACTCGAAACTCTAAAGAACTAGACGCTAAGACCAGCAACTTGACACGACGATGCAACCGCAAATTCAACAAAGCAAAAACCCTAAAAAGATTATGCAAAGGCGCAGATTGGTTCGGATATGATGAACTAACCCTAATTTTTTTTTTTGGCTTTTTCCTGGACTGTAGGTATGAAGAACAGACTCGATCTAAACTACGAAAAACTGTAAATCTCACCGAGCAACCTGGGAATCTGATACCACTTGATAGAGGCGAGGTGTCCCGATCTTTCGATGAGATGATAGCTATCGTTTTTGGTGGAGTAGACTTTGACGATCCGACTACGAACGTGCGAGGACGTCGCGCCTTAGCAATCGCTAAACCAACTCCGAGACGTTATTGACCACGCCGGAGCACAATCAACCTGACCACGAGGGTCTATCTCCTGCAAGCAAACGAAGAACAAGCAAGAAACTAAGATTTGCAATCTGGATATTGCGAATATAAGATGAAAGCTTTATTGATCAAGGTGGGGTTTTGTGACGTCTTGGTCTGGTCGTTGAACACAAACGAAGTACGCGAAGTTGCAGCTATGGCGAACTTTTAATCTAAACAAAACCCAAAGTCTAAACGGTGCCCTAAGGGCTGTATATATGGAGGAAGAGGAGGGGATTTCGTGGCCCTTGAAGGAGGGGTCCGAAACCAACCCTATCTCTTGTTTCCCCACACATACGGACTCTAAAAACAGCCTATACTCAAGTATTTCGAAATTACATGGGCCTGGCCCAATAATAAGGTGACGCAGCACCTATAATAGCCTCTGGACGAAATTTATGAAGTGACATCTTGTATATTTCGTCCAAGGCTTCCTGTACTCATTATGGTGGCTTCAAAGTCCTGAAATCATCACTTGTAACTCCGTTCTTGTTCCCCTTGTGCATGCCATCATCTCCATGCTTGAACTTGCTCCAAGGTTCCTCTTTCTTGTCCAAGCTAGGCCCTTCATTTGTAAGCAGAACAAATGTATCCAATTTAGGCAGCATTATATTCTCATGAACTTTAGAATCATTACCAAGAAACGAAAGTACCTGATATTTTAATTGACGTGCGCGAGCTCTAGTAATTGGTCCAGTATGTATAGAAGCAGGGGCTATGGGTGTAACAATGGTATTGATGTCCTCATCACTTCATATGTGAATTGTACATATGTCCCATACACCTGCAATTAGACATGGCACAAAAGTTTGTGAAGTATTTTTGTCGTGGATGACACAAATAAATTATTGCATAGTTTGCATTAGAAATCACCTCACAAATATACATGTATGCAATATTTTTGGTCGTATCCAAGGTAGTCATGTCCTCATCATGACGCAGCACCTATAATAGCCTCTGGACGAAATTTATGAAGTGGCATCTTGTATATTTCGTCCAAGGCTTCCTGCACTCCTTATGGTGGCTTCAAAGTCCTGAAATCATCACTTGTAACTCCGTTCTTGTTCCCCTTGCGCATGCCATCATCTCCATGCTTGAACTTGCTCCAAGGTTCCTCTTTCTTGTCCAAGCTAGGCCCTTCATTTGTAAGCAAAACAAATGTATCCAATTTAGGCAGCATCATATTCTCATGAACATTAGAATCATTACCAAGAAACGAAAGTACCTGATAATTTAATTGGCGTGCGCGAGCTCTAGTAATTGGTCCAGTATGTATAGCAGCAGGGGCTGTGGGTGTAACAATGGTATTGATGTCCTCATCATCCTCCCCTTCTTGAAATGAAGTCGTCCTCGACGGAAGCTCATCTTCCTCACCCAAATAAGGCTTCAAATCTGCAATGTTAAAAGTGGGGCTAACCCCAAAATCTGCAGGCAACTCAAGTTTATATGCGTTATCATTTATTTTCTCTAACACCTTAAAAGGACCATCAGCACGTGGCATTAGCTTTGATTTGCGCAAATCAGGAAATCTATCCTTACGCAAATGTAACCAAACAAGATCTCCAGGTGCAAACACAACATGTTTTCTACCCTTATCTCCAGCAAGTTTATATTTAGCATTCATACGCTCAATGTTCTCCTTAGTTAACTCATGCATTTTTAAGATCAATTCAGCACGTTGTTTAGCATCAAAATTAACCTTCTCCGAAGATGGAAGAGGCAACAAATCAATAGGTGCACGAGGTAGGAAACCATATACAATTTCAAAAGGGCACATCTTAGTAGTAGAATGCAACGAACGATTATAAGCAAATTCAATATGAGGCAAGCATTCTTCCCACATTTTCTTGTTATTCTTCAAAACAGCCCTAAGCATAGTAGACAAAGTTCTATTGACTACTTCAGTTTGTCCATCAGTTTGGGGGTGACAAGTAGTACTAAAAAGCAGTTTAGTCCCCAACTTAGCCCATAAACATCTCCAAAAGTGGCTCAGAAATTTGGTATCACGATCTGAAACAATAGTATTTGGCACACCATGCAAGCGAATAATTTCACGAAAGAACAAATCAGCAACATTAACAGCATCATCACTTTTATGACATGGTATAAAGTGTGCCATTTTCGAGAACCTATCCACGACAACAAATATGCTATCCCTCCCCTTCTTTGTTCGAGGTAAACCTAAAACAAAGTCCATAGATATATCCTGCCAAGGAACACTAGGTACAGGCAAAGGCATATATAAACCATGAGGATTGAGTCGTGACTTAGCTTTTTGACATGTAATGCAGCGAGCAACAAAACGCTCAACATCCCGTCTCATCTTTGGCCAAAAGAAATGTGTAGCAAGTATATCCTCCGTCTTCTTCACGCCAAAGTGTCCCATTAATCCTCCTCCATGCGCCTCCTGCAACAACAAAAGATGAACAGAGCTAGCTGGAATGCATAGCTTGTTAGCACGACACGCAAATCCATCGTTAACGACGAACTTGTTCCATGTTCTCCCTTCCTTACAATTCTGCAATACATCTTTAAATTCAGCATCATGCACATATTGATCTTTGATGGTCTCCAAACCAAATATTTTAAAGTCAAGTTGTGAAAGCATAGTATAACGACGAGACAATGCATCAGCAATAACATTTTCTTTACCCTTCTTGTGTTTAATGACATAAGGGAAAGTCTCAATAAATTCAACCCATTTAGCATGTCTACGGTTCAGTTTTGCTTGACTTTTAATGTGTTTCAAAGATTCATGATCAGAATGTATAACAAATTCTTTGGGCCATAAATAATGTTGCCATGTTTCTAAGGTCCGAACAAGAGCATATAATTCTTTATCATAAGTAGAATAGTTCAGACTAGGCCCACTCAATTTTTCAGAAAAGTATGCAACAGGTTTGCCATCTTGTAATAAAACACCTCCTAATCCAATTCCACTAGCATCACATTCAAGCTCAAAAGTCTTATTAAAATCAGGAAGTTGGAGTAAAGGAGCATGTGTCAACTTATCTTTCAATACGGTGAAGGCTTCTTCCTGTGAGGTACCCCAAACAAAAGGCACATCCTTCTTTGTAAGCTCATTGAGAGGTGCAGCAATGGTGCTGAAATCTCTCACAAAACGCCTATAGAAACCAGCGAGTCCAAGAAAACTCACTTGTGTGACCGTTTTGGGCTGTGGCCAACTCTCAATAGCTTCAATCTTGGATTTATCAACTTCAATTCCCTGTGGAGTAACAACATAGCCAAGAAAAGATACTCGGTCGGTGCAAAAGGTGCACTTCCCAAGGTTACCAAACAAACGTGCATCACGTAAAGCAATAAAAACAGCATGTAAATGTTCCAAATGTTCCTCCAAAGATCTGCTATAAATCAGTATATCATCAAAATAGACTACCACAAATCGTCCAATGAAAGCACGTAAAACTTCGTTCATTAATCTCATGAAAGTACTAGGTGCATTAGTTAACCCAAAAGGCATGACTAACCACTCATATAATCCAAACTTTGTTTTAAATGCTGTTTTCCATTCATCCCCCAATTTCATACGAATTTGATGGTATCCACTACGCAAATCAACTTTGGAGAATATTGTAGAGCCACTCAATTCATCAAGCATATCATCTAGTCTAGGAATAGGATGACGATAACGAATAGTAATATTATTAATGCCTCTACAATCAACACACATACGCGATGTACCATCCTTTTTCGACACTAGAATAATAGGAACAGCACAAGGACTAAGGGATTCGCGTATATAACCTTTGTCGAGCAACTCCTGTACTTGACGCATAATCTCCTTCGTCTCCTCTGGATTGGTACGGTATGGCGCACGGTTTGGCAACGAAGCACCGGGAATTAAGTCAATCTGATGCTCAATCCCGCGAATAGGTGGTAATCCCGGTGGCACGTCTTGTGGAAAGACGTCAGCGAACTCCTGCAAAATGTTAGTGACCGCAGGAGGCAAAGAGGAAGGCACGTCCTCGAATGAAAATAACGCCTCTTTGCACACAAAAGCATAGCAAACAGAATTGCTGAAATCTAGATCATCAATATCAGATTTGGTGGCAAGTAAGCATGCACTTTTCAATTTAATTTCAGAAGCAACACTAGATGGTTTATTATTAGGCTTCATTTGTTGCTCAAATTCTTTTGCCACAATCTGATTTTCACTCTTATTTTTCTTCTGTTTTCCTTTACTAGCTCTATTAATATCATCTTTCAAAATAGAATCAGGAGTCATAGGAAGCAAAGTAATATGTTTATCCTTATGAACAAGAGTATATTGTTTGTTTCTACCATGGTGTACAGAATTTTTATCAAATTGCCATGGTCAAGTAATAATGAACATGCTTGCATGGGTACCACATCACAATCAACATAATCAGCATATGTAGAGATACTAAAATGCACACGAACAGTACGTGTTACCTTAACCTTGCCGCTGTTGTTGAACCATTGGATATAGTAAGGATGTGGATGTGGTCTTGTGGTGAGAGATAGCTTCTCCACCATCTCCATGCTAGCCAAGTTGTTGCAGCTCCCTCCATCTATGATGACGCGAACAGAACGTTCCTTCACAACTCCCTTTGTATGGAACAAATTATGCCTCTGATTTTGCTCAGCTTGTGTGACCTGCACACTCAAAACACGTTGAGCAACTAAACATTCATACCTGTCAGCGTCTTCAGGAGCCATGTATTGCGTCTCATGATCAGAATCATCTCCACCGTGTTCTTCACTTGTAATAAGAGCCAAAGTCTCCTCATCATAATCACTAGCGGACTCATACCCACCATCCTCAGTAGCAATCATAACACGCGGAGATTGGCATTCTCTGGCATAATGACCTCTTCCCTTACAACGACGACAAATAATATCATGTGTGTGCCCTGTTGATGCCATAGATGAAGAAGAGCTCTGGGCAGGCCCAGAAGGTGTACTCTTGGCAGATGGTAGTGGTGGTGCCTGTTTTCTTGTATCTCGGTTGGAATTGGCGGCTGAAGTCAGTGGTGCCGCAGTAGGACGTGTGGGAGTAGAGGAGGCACGCGGTGTCCATGATGAAGATCGACCTGCAGAAAAATTAGTTCGCTTGCATGGTGTGCCAAATACTATTGTTTCAGATCGTGATACCAAATTTCTTAGCCACTTTTGGAGATGTTTATGGGCTAAGTTGGGGACTAAACTGCTTTTTAGTACTACTTGTCACCCCCAAACTGATGGACAAACTGAAGTAGTCAATAGAACTTTGTCTACTATGCTTAGGGCTGTTTTGAAGAATAACAAAAAAATGTGGGAAGAATGCTTGCCTCATATTGAATTTGCTTATAATCGTTCGTTGCATTCTACTACTAAGATGTGCCCTTTTGAAATTGTATATGGTTTCCTACCTCGTGCACCTATTGATTTGTTGCCTCTTCCATCTTCGGAGAAGGTTAATTTTGATGCTAAACAACGTGCTGAATTGATCTTAAAAATGCATGAGTTAACTAAGGAGAACATTGAGCGTATGAATGCTAAATATAAACTTGCTGGAGATAAGGGTAGAAAACATGTTGTGTTTGCACCTGGAGATCTTGTTTGGTTACATTTGCGTAAGGATAGATTTCCTGATTTGCGCAAATCAAAGCTAATGCCACGTGCTGATGGTCCTTTTAAGGTGTTAGAGAAAATAAATGATAACGCATATAAACTTGAGTTGCCTGCAGATTTTGGGGTTAGCCCCACTTTTAACATTGCAGATTTGAAGCCTTATTTGGGTGAGGAAGATGAGCTTCCGTCGAGGACGACTTCATTTCAAGAAGGGGAGGATGATGAGGACATCAATACCATTGTTACACCCACAGCCCCTGCTGCTATACATACTGGACCAATTACTAGAGCTCGCGCACGCCAATTAAATTATCAGGTACTTTCGTTTCTTGGTAATGATTCTAATGTTCATGAGAATATGATGCTGCCTAAATTGGATACATTTGTTTTGCTTACAAATGAAGGGCCTAGCTTGGACAAGAAAGAGGAACCTTGGAGCAAGTTCAAGCATGGAGATGATGGCATGCGCAAGGGGAACAAGAACGGAGTTACAAGTGATGATTTCAGGACTTTGAAGCCACCATAAGGAGTGCAGGAAGCCTTGGACGAAATATACAAGATGCCACTTCATAAATTTCGTCCAGAGGCTATTATAGGTGCTGCGTCATGATGAGGACATGACTACCTTGGATACGACCAAAAATATTGCATACATGTATATTTGTGAGGTGATTTCTAATGCAAACTATGCAATAATTTATTTGTGTCATCCACGACAAAAATACTTCACAAACTTTTGTGCCATGTCTAATTGCAGGTGTATGGGACATATGTACAATTCACATATGAAGTGATGAGGACATCAATACCATTGTTACACCCATAGCCCCTGCTTCTATACATACTGGACCAATTACTAGAGCTCGCGCACGTCAATTAAAATATCAGGTACTTTCGTTTCTTGGTAATGATTCTAAAGTTCATGAGAATATAATGCTGCCTAAATTGGATACATTTGTTCTGCTTACAAATGAAGGGCCTAGCTTGGACAAGAAAGAGGAACCTTGGAGCAAGTTCAAGCATGGAGATGATGGCATGCACAAGGGGAACAAGAACGGAGTTACAAGTGATGATTTCAGGACTTTGAAGCCACCATAATGAGTACAGGAAGCCTTGGACGAAATATACAAGATGTCACTTCATAAATTTCGTCCAGAGGCTATTATAGGTGCTGCGTCACCTTATTATTGGGCCAGGCCCATGTAATTTCGAAATACTTGAGTATAGGCTGTTTTTAGAGTCCGTATGTGTGGGGAAACAAGAGATAGGGTTGGTTTCGGACCCCTCCTTCAAGGGCCACGAAATCCCCTCCTCTTCCTCCATATATACAGCCCTTAGGGCACCGTTTAGACTTTGGGTTTTGTTTAGATTAAAAGTTCGCCATAGCTGCAACTTCGCGTACTTCGTTTGTGTTCAACGACCAGACCAAGACGTCACAGAACCCCACCTTGATCAATAAAGCTTTCATCTTATATTCGCAATATCCAGATTGCAAATCTTAGTTTCTTGCTTGTTCTTCGTTTGCTTGCAGGAGATAGACCCTCGTGGTCAGGTTGATTGTGCTCCGGCGTGGTCAATAACCTCTCGGAGTTGGTTTAGCGATTGCTAAGGCGCGACCTCCTCGCACGTTCGTAGTCGGATCGTCAAAGTCTACTCCACCAAAAACGATAGCTATCATCTCATCGAAAGATCGGGACACCCTCGCCTCTATCAAGTGGTATCAGATTCCCAGGTTGCTCGGTGAGATTTACAGTTTTTCGTTGTTTAGATCGAGTCTGTTCTTCATACCTACAGTCCAGGAAAAAGCCAAAAAAAAATTTAGGGTTAGTTCATCATATCCGAACCAATCTGAGCCTTTGCATAATCTTTTTAGGGTTTTTGCTTTGTTGAATTTGCGGTTGCATCATCGTGTCAAGTTGCTGGTCTTAGCGTCTAGTTCTTTAGAGTTTCGAGTTCTGTTCACAAGTTGTCACGCCGCCGCCGCACCATCATCATCGCCCCTACCATATACCACCACAGCTTATCTGCTATTTCTCTGAGTCCATATACCACCACCGATCCGAGTCCAGATACCACCACCGATCTGAGTCCATATACCACCACCAATCCGAGCCCACATTGATGAGGACATCAATACCATTGTTACACCCACAGCCCCTGCTGCTATACATACTGGACCAATTACTAGAGCTCGCGCACGCCAATTAAATTATCAGGTACTTTCGTTTCTTGGTAATGATTCTAATGTTCATGAGAATATGATGCTGCCTAAATTGGATACATTTGTTTTGCTTACAAATGAAGGGCCTAGCTTGGACAAGAAAGAGGAACCTTGGAGCAAGTTCAAGCATGGAGATGATGGCATGCCCCAGGGGAACAAGAACGGAGTTACAAGTGATGATTTCAGGACTTTGAAGCCACCATAATGAGTGCAGGAAGCCTTGGACGAAATATACAAGATGTCACTTCATAAATTTCGTCCAGAGGCTATTATAGGTGATAGAGGCGAGGGTGTCCCGATCTTTCGATGAGATGATATCTATCGTTTTTGGTGGAGTAGACTTTGACGATCCGACTACGAACGTGCGAGGACGTCGCGCCTTAGCAATCGCTAAACCAACTCCGAGAGGTTATTGACCACGCCGGAGCACAATCAACCTGACCCCGAGGGTCTATCTCCTGCAAGCAAATGAAGAACAAGCAAGAAACTAAGATTTGCAATCTGGATATTGCGAATATAAGATGAAAGCTTTATTGATCGAGGTGGGGTTCTGTGACGTCTTGGTCTGGTCGTTGAACACAAACGAAGTACGCGAAGTTGCAGCTATGGCGAACTTTTAATCTAAACAAAACCCAAAGTCTAAACGGTGCCCTAAGGGCTGTATATATGGAGGAAGAGGAGGGGATTTCGTGGCCCTTGAAGGAGGGGTCCGAAACCAACCCTATCTCTTGTTTCCCCACACATACGAACTCTAAAAACAGCCTATACTCAAGTATTTCGAAATTACATGGGCCTGGCCCAATAATAAGGTGACGCAGCACCTATAATAGCCTCTGGACGAAATTTATGAAGTGACATCTTGTATATTTCGTCCAAGGCTTCCTGCACTCATTATGGTGGATTCAAAGTCCTGAAATCATCACTTGTAACTCCGTTCTTGTTCCCCTTGTGCATGCCATCATCTCCATGCTTGAACTTGCTCCAAGGTTCCTCTTTCTTGTCCAAGCTAGGCCCTTCATTTGTAAGCAAAACAAATGTATCCAATTTAGGCAGCATCATATTCTCATGAACTTTAGAATCATTACCAAGAAACGAAAGTACCTGATATTTTAATTGACGTGCGCGAGCTCTAGTAATTGGTCCAGTATGTATAGAAGCAGGGGCTGTGGGTGTAACAATGGTATTGATGTCCTCATCATTACTTGGGAGTTAGAAACTGAACAATGTTTTACATGTTTACAATATCCCGAGGAGAGACGTGTTGCTGCTGCTGGTTGTGCTTTTACTAGTTTTGCATGTGTATGGTGGTCTGAACATTGTAGATTATATCCTATTCCAGCTATGTGGGCTGCTTTGAAAACTGCTATGCGTACTCGTAATGTTCCACCATATTATCAACGTGAATTACGTCAAAAATTGCAGCGCTTAAGACAAGGAAAAAAAATTCTATAGAAGAATATTATCAAGAATTACAAACTGGCATGATTAGATGTGGTATTGTTGAGGAGAATGAAGTTATGCTTGCACGTTTTATGGGTGGATTAAATAGAGAGATTCAGACCATTCTAGATTATAAGGAGTATAATAATATCACTCGTTTATTCCATCTTGCTTGTAAAGCTGAACGTGAAGTGCAGGATCGACAGGCATTGGCGCGAACTAATTTTTCTGCAGGTCGATCTTCATCATGGACACTGCGTGCCTCCTCTACTCCCACACGTCCTACTGCAGCACCACTAACTTCAGCCGCCAATTCCAACCGAGATACAAGAAAACAGGCACCACCACCACCATCTGCCAAGAGTACACCTTCTGGGCCTGCCCAGAGCTCTTCTTCATCTATGGCATCAACAGGGCACACACATGATATTATTTGTCGTCGTTGTAAGGGAAGAGGTCATTGTGCGAGAGAATGCCAATCTCCGCGTGTTATGATTGCTACTGAGGATGGTGGGTATGAGATTGATGGAGGGAGCTGCAACAACTTGGCTAGCATGGAGATGGTGGAGAAGCTATCTCTCACCACAAGACCACATCCACATCCTTACTATATCCAATGGTTCAACAACAGCGGCAAGGTTAAGGTAACACGTACTGTTCGTGTGCATTTTAGTATCTCTACATATGTTGATTATGTTGATTGTGATGTGGTACCCATGCAAGCATGTTCATTATTACTTGGTAGACCATGGCAATTTGATAAAAATTCTGTACACCATGGTAGAAACAATCAGTATACTCTTGTTCATAAGGATAAACATATTACTTTGCTTCCTATGACTCCTGATTCTATTTTGAAAGATGATATTAATAGAGCTAGTAAAGCAAAACAGGAGAAAAATAAGAGTGAAAATCAGATTGTGGTAAAAGAATTTGAGCAACAAATGAAGCCTAATAATAAACCATCTAGTGTTGCTTCTGAAATTAAATTGAAAAGTGCATGCTTACTTGCCACCAAATCCGATATTGATGATCTAGATTTCAGCAATTCTGTTTGCTATGCTTTTGTGTGCAAAGAGGCGTTATTTTCATTCGAGGACGTGCCTTCCTCTTTGCCTCCTGCGGTCACTAACATTTTGCAGGAGTTCGCTGACGTCTTTCCACAAGACGTGCCACCGGGATTACCACCTATTCGCGGGATTGAGCATCAGATTGACTTAATTCCCGGTGCTTCGTTGCCAAACCGTGCGCCATACCGTACCAATCCAGAGGAGACGAAGGAGATTATGCGTCAAGTACAGGAGCTGCTCGACAAAGGTTATATACGCGAATCTCTTAGTCCTTGTTCTGTTCCTATTATACTAGTGCCAAAAAAGGATGGTACGTCGCGTATGTGTGTTGATTGTAGAGGCATTAATAATATTACTATTCGTTATCGTCATCCTATTCCTAGGCTAGATGATATGCTTGATGAATTGAGTGGCTCTACAATATTCTCCAAAGTTGATTTGCGTAGTGGATACCATCAAATTCGTATGAAATTGGGAGATGAATGGAAAACAGCATTTAAAACTAAGTTCGGTTTATATGAGTGGTTAGTCATGCCTTTTGGGTTAACTAATGCACCTAGTACTTTCATGAGATTAATGAACGAAGTTTTATGTGCTTTCATTGGACGATTTGTGGTAGTTTACTTTGATGATATATTGATTTATAGCATGATGAGGACATCAATACCATTGTTACACCCACAGCCCCTGCTTCTATACATACTGGACCAATTACTAGAGCTCGCGCACGCCAATTAAATTATCAGGTACTTTCGTTTCTTGGTAATGATTCAAAAGTTCATGAGAATATGATGCTGCCTAAATTGGATACATTTGTTTTGCTTACAAATGAAGGGCCTAGCTTGGACAAGAAAGAGGAACCTTGGAGCAAGTTCAAGCATGGAGATGATGGCATGCGCAAGGGGAACAAGAACGGAGTTACAAGTGATGATTTCAGGACTTTGAAGCCACCATAAGGAGTGCAGGAAGCCTTGGACGAAATATACAAGATGCCACTTCATAAATTTCGTCAAGAGGCTATTATAGGTGCTGCGTCACCTTATTATTGGGCCAGGCCCATGTAATTTCGAAATACTTGAGTATAGGCTATTTTTAGAGTCCGTATGTGTGGGGAAACAAGAGATAGGGTTGGTTTCGGACCCCTCCTTCAAGGGCCACGAAATCCCCCCCTCTTCCTCCATATATACAGCCCTTAGGGCACCGTTTAGACTTTGGGTTTTGTTTAGATTAAAAGTTCGCCATAGCTGCAACTTCGCGTACTTCGTTTGTGTTCAACAACCAGACCAAGACGTCACAGAACCCCACCTCGATCAATAAAGCTTTCATCTTATATTCGCAATATCCAGATTGCAAATCTTAGTTTCTTGCTTGTTCTTCGTTTGCTTGCAGGAGATAGACCCTCGGGGTCAGGTTGATTGTGCTCCGGCGTGGTCAATAACCTCTCGGAGTTGGTTTAGCGATTGCTAAGGCGCGACGTCCTCGCACGCTCGTAGTCGGATCGTCAAAGTCGACTCCACCAAATCGATAGCTATCATCTCATCGAAAGATCGGGACACCCCCGCCTCTATCACATGGGTGGATTAAATAGAGAGATTCAGACCATTCTAGAGTATAAGGAGTATAATAATATCACTCGTTTATTCCATCTTGCTTGTAAAGCTGAACGTGAAGTGCAGGATCGACAGGCATTGGCGCGAACTAATTTTTCTGCAGGTCGATCTTCATCATGGACACCGCGTGCCTCCTCTACTCCCACACGTCCTACTGCGGCACCACTGACTTCAGCCGCCAATTCCAATCGAGATACAAGAAAACAGGCACCACCACCACCATCTGCCAAGAGTACACCTTCTGGGCCTGCCCAGAGCTCTTCTTCATCTATGGCATCAACAGGGCACACACATGATATTATTTGTCGTCGTTGTAAGGGAAGAGGTCATTATGCGAGAGAATGCCAATCTCCGCGTGTTATGATTGCTACTGAGGATGGTGGGTATGAGTCCGCTAGTGACTATGATGCGGAGACTTTGGCTCTTATTACAAGTGAAGAACACGGTGGAGATGATTCTGATCATGAGACGCAATGCATGGCTCCTGACGACGCTGACAGGTATGAATGTTTAGTTGCTCAACGTGTTTTGAGTGTGCAGGTCACACAAGCTGAGCAAAATCAGAGGCATAATTTGTTCCATACAAAGGGAGTTGTGAAGGAACGTTCTGTTCGCGTCATCATAGATGGAGGGAGCTGCAACAACTTGGCTAGCATGGAGATGGTGGAGAAGCTATCTCTCACCACAAGACCACATCCACATCCTTACTATATCCAATGGTTCAACAACAGCGGCAAGGTTAAGGTAACACGTACTGTTCGTGTGCATTTTAGTATCTCTACATATGCTGATTATGTTGATTGTGATGTGGTACCCATGCAAGCATGTTCATTATTACTTGGTAGACCATGGCAATTTGATAAAAATTCTGTACACCATGGTAGAAACAATCAGTATACTCTTGTTCATAAGGATAAACATATTACTTTGCTTCCTATGACTCCTGATTCTATTTTGAAAGATGATATTAATAGAGCTAGTAAAGCAAAACAGGCGAAAAATAAGAGTGAAAATCAGATTGTGGCAAAAGAATTTGAGCAACAAATGAAGCCTAATAATAAACCATCTAGTGTTGCTTCTGAAATTAAATTGAAAAGTGCATGCTTACTTGCCACCAAATCTGATATTGATGATCTAGATTTCAGCAATTCTGTTTGCTATGCTTTTGTGTGCAAAGAGGCGTTATTTTCATTCGAGGACGTGCCTTCCTCTTTGCCTCCTGCGGTCACTAACATTTTGCAGGAGTTCGCTGACGTCTTTCCACAAGACGTGCCACCGGGATTACCACCTATTCGCGGGATTGAGCATCAGATTGACTTAATTCCCGGTGCTTCGTTGCCAAACCGTGCGCCATACCGTACCAATCCAGAGGAGACGAAGGAGATTATGCGTCAAGTACAGGAGTTGCTCGACAAAGGTTATATACGCGAATCCCTTAGTCCTTGTGCTGTTCCTATTATTCTAGTGTCGAAAAAGGATGGTACATCGCGTATGTGTGTTGATTGTAGAGGCATTAATAATATTACTATTCGTTATCGTCATCCTATTCCTAGACTAGATGATATGCTTGATGAATTGAGTGGCTCTACAATATTCTCCAAAGTTGATTTGCGTAGTGGATACCATCAAATTCGTATGAAATTGGGGGATGAATGGAAAACAGCATTTAAAACAAAGTTTGGATTATATGAGTGGTTAGTCATGCCTTTTGGGTTAACTAATGCACCTAGTACTTTCATGAGATTAATGAACGAAGTTTTACGTGCTTTCATTGGACGATTTGTGGTAGTCTATTTTGATGATATACTGATTTATAGCAGATCTTTGGAGGAACATTTGGAACATTTACGTGCTGTTTTTATTGCTTTACGTGATGCACGTTTGTTTGGTAACCTTGGGAAGTGCACCTTTTGCACCGACCGAGTATCTTTTCTTGGCTATGTGATGAGGACATCAATACCATTGTTACACCCACAGCCCCTGCTTCTATACATACTGGACCAATTACTAGAGCTCGCGCACGCCAATTAAAATATCAGGTACTTTCGTTTCTTGGTAATGATTCTAAAGTTCATGAGAATATGATGCTGCCTAAATTGGATACATTTGTTTTGCTTACAAATGAAGGGCCTAGCTTGGACAAGAAAGAGGAACTTTGGAGCAAGTTCAAGCATGGAGATGATGGCATGCACAAGGGGAACAAGAACGGAGTTACAAGTGATGATTTCAGGACTTTGAAGCCACCATAATGAGTGCAGGAAGCCTTGGACGAAATATACAAGATGTCACTTCATAAATTTCGTCCAGAGGCTATTATAGGTGCTGCGTCACCTTATTATTGGGCCAGGCCCATGTAATTTCGAAATACTTGAGTATAGGCTGTTTTTAGAGTCCGTATGTGTGCGGAAACAAGAGATAGGGTTGGTTTCGGACCCCTCCTTCAAGGGCCACGAAATCCCCTCCTCTTCCTCCATATATACAGCCCTTAGGGCACCGTTTAGACTTTGGGTTTTGTTTAGATTAAAAGTTCGCCATAGCTGCAACTTCGCGTACTTCGTTTGTGTTCAACGACCAGACCAAGACGTCACAGAACCCCACCTTGATCAATAAAGCTCTCATCTTATATTCGCAATATCCAGATTGCAAATCTTAGTTTCTTGCTTGTTCTTCGTTTGCTTGCAGGAGATAGACCCTCGTGGTCAGGTTGATTGTGCTCCGGCGTGGTCAATAACCTCTCGGAGTTGGTTTAGCGATTGCTAAGGCGCGACGTCCTCGCACGTTCGTAGTCGGATCGTCAAAGTCTACTCCACCAAAAACGATAACTACCATCTCATCGAAAGATCGGGACACCCTCGCCTCTATCAACATGCAAATAATCGCAATGGTAGGCCTGCACCACCACTTCAGGTACGAGATCATGACCATCTTCCTAAATTAAAATTGAATATTCCACCATTCGAGGGTAGATATGTTCCTGATATATATCTTACTTGGGAGTTAGAAACTGAACAACGTTTTACATGTTTACAATATCCCGAGGAACGACGTGTTGCTGCTGCTGTTTGTGCTTTCACTAGTTTTGCATGTGTATGGTGGTCTGAACATTGTAGATTATATCCTATTCCAGCTACGTGGGCTGCTTTGAAAACTGCTATGCGTACTCGTTGGGTTCCACCATATTATCAACGTGAATTACTTCAAAAATTGCAGCGCTTAAGACAAGGAAAAAATTCTGTAGAAGAATATTATCAGGAATTACAAACTGGCATGATTAGATGTGGTATTGTTGAGGAGAATGAAGCTATGCTTGCACGTTTCATGGGTGGATTAAATAGAGAGATTCAGACCATTCTAGAGTATAAGGAGTGTAATAATATCACTCGTTTATTCCATCTTGCTTGTAAAGCTGAACGTGAAGTGCAGGATCGACAGGCATTGGCGCGAACTAATTTTTCTGCAGGTCGATCTTCATCATGGACACCGCGTGCCTCCTCTACTCCCACACGTCCTACTGCGGCACCACTGACTTCAGCCGCCAATTCCAATCGAGATACAAGAAAACAGGCACCACCACCACCATCTGCCAAGAGTACACCTTCTGGGCCTGCCCAGAGCTCTTCTTCATCTATGGCATCAACATGGCACACACATGATATTATTTGTCGTCGTTGTAAGGGAAGAGGTCATTATGCGAGAGAATGCCAATCTCCGCGTGTTATGATTGCTACTGAGGATGGTGGGTATGAGTCCGCTAGTGATTATGATGAGGAGACTTTGGCTCTTATTACAAGTGAAGAACACGGTGGAGATGATTCTGATCATGAGACGCAATACATGGCTCCTGAAGACGCTGACAGGTATGAATGTTTAGTTGCTCAACGTGTTTTGAGTGTGCAGGTCACACAAGCTGAGCAAAATCAGAGGCATAATTTGTTCCATACAAAGGGAGTTGTGAAGGAACGTTCTGTTCGCGTCATCATAGATGGAGGGAGCTGCAACAACTTGGCTAGCATGGAGATGGTGGAGAAGCTATCTCTCACCACAAGACCACATCCACATCCTTACTATATCCAATGGTTCAACAACAGCGGCAAGGTTAAGGTATCACGTACTGTTCGTGTGCATTTTAGTATCTCTACATATGCTGATTATGTTGATTGTGATGTGGTACCCATGCAAGCATGTTCATTATTACTTGGTAGACCATGGCAATTTGATAAAAATTCTGTACACCATGGTAGAAACAATCAGTATACTCTTGTTCATAAGGTGATGAGGACATCAATACCATTGTTACACCCACAGCCCCTGCTTCTATACATACTGGACCAATTACTAGAGCTCGCGCACGCCAATTAAATTATCAGGTACTTTCGTTTCTTGGTAATGATTCTAAAGTCCATGAGAATATGATGCTGCCTAAATTGGATACATTTGTTTTGCTTACAAATGAAGGCCCTAGCTTGGACAAGAAAGAGGAACCTTGGAGCAAGTTCAAGCATGGAGATGATGGCATGCACAAGGGGAACAAGAACGGAGTTACAAGTGATGATTTCAGGACTTTGAAGCCACCATAATGAGTGCAGGAAGCCTTGGACGAAATATACAAGATGTCACTTCATAAATTTCGTCCAGAGGCTATTATAGGTGCTGCGTCACCTTATTATTGGGCCAGGCCCATGTAATTTCGAAATACTTGAGTATAGGCTGTTTTTAGAGTCCGTATGTGTGGGGAAACAAGAGATAGGGTTGGTTTCGGGCCCCTCCTTCAAGGGCCACGAAATCCCCTCCTCTTCCTCCATATATACAGCCCTTAGGGCACCGTTTAGACTTTGGGTTTTGTTTAGATTAAAAGTTCGCCATAGCTGCAACTTCGCGTACTTCGTTTGTGTTCAACGACCAGACCAAGACGTCACAGAACCCCACCTTGATCAATAAAGCTTTCATCTTATATTCGCAATATCCAGATTGCAAATCTTAGTTTCTTGCTTGTTCTTCGTTTGCTTGCAGGAGATAGACCCTCGTGGTCAGGTTGATTGTGCTCCGGCGTGGTCAATAACCTCTCGGTGTTGGTTTAGCGATTGCTAAGGCGCGACGTCCTCGCACGTTCGTAGTCGGATCGTCAAAGTCTACTCCACCAAAAACGATAGCTATCATCTCATCGAAAGATCGGGACACCCTCGCCTCTATCAAGTGGTATCAGATTCCCAGGTTGCTCGGTGAGATTTACAGTTTTTCGTAGTTTAGATCGAGTCTGTTCTTCATACCTACAGTCCAGGAAAAAGCCAAAAAAAAAATTTAGGGTTAGTTCATCATATCCGAACCAATCTGAGCCTTTGCATAATCTTTTTAGGGTTTTTGCTTTGTTGAATTTGCGGTTGCATCGTCGTGTCAAGTTGCTGGTCTTAGCGTCTAGTTCTTTAGAGTTTCGAGTTCTGTTCACAAGTTGTCACGCCGCCGCCGCACCATCATCATCGCCCCTACCATATACCACCACAGCTTATCTGCTATCTCTCTGAGTCCATATACCACCACCGATCCGAGTCCATATACCACCACCGATCCGAGTCCATATACCACCACCAATCCGAGCCCACATATACTACCGTCATATACCATCACCAGTCCGAGTTCCACCAGATTCATCTCTGCCACCAGTCCTAGTCCGAGTCCAGTATTTATTCCTTTATTTTAGAGTTCCAGATCACGCGATACAATGAGTCGTGAACAAGTCGGATTCGCCAATTTTCGTGCTACCCGCAGAAGAAAAATAGTTCCAGTTTCAAAAAAAAAAAAAACTAAGTCTGGAAAATTCTGGCTAGGCAGTTTTTAGACCATTTGTAGACTTTTTCAAAAAAAATTTGTTGCGGAGCAAAAAAAAAAGAAGAGGAAAAAAAAGTGCAAAAAAAAAAAGAAAAAAAATTCAGAGTGTGCTCCTCCCTTGTTTACGTGCAGCGCCGTGATTTTTGTTAGTGTTCTAGGCTTGCGTCTCTAGCACGGTCTAGCCTAGGACCAGCACAGTACCGTCGTTGAGAGTTTATTCAACATTGCATCTCTGAATTGATTATTGCTGACCCTTTTTGCTACCATATCATAAGCCTTCCCAGCTCCACATACATCTACATCGTGTGTTTGACACCACCTGGCAATTGCTCTGTCCAAGCTCTGAGAGTTTTGACTACAAAGGTTGCCGATCACCACCTGCTGCTGGGTAAGAACTGGTAAGAATTTGAGATTTGCTTGACGGATTTGTGACACCACACCACACCACACCACCACCACTTTCTAGTAGTCTGTAGGATCATATTCTTGTGTGTTTCTATTGCTGCTAACCATGGCAGGATCACAAGCCGACGAGATTGACTGGGAGAACATGACGAACAAGGAGTTGCATGATAAATTTCAGCAAATGATGAGTGGCCAGGTGGGAGATGTGCTAAACAGATTTGAAGAGGCCATGGAGAAGATAGATGGCATGGAGAAGTCGTTCGAGACAAAGCTGGATAACAAGTTTAATGAATTGCTCACGCGTCTTCCCCAACCACCACCGGCTGCACCTGTCGCACCTCTGCAACGACAACAACAACGCCCCCTTCCAAATCAGTTCGGACGAGCGAAGCGTGTTCCTCTTGAGGATGGCCAAACTTCTGGTGCTGCTGTACCTACTGTTAATGCTTCTTTGGCTCCAGCTCCTGCTGCTGCTGGTGCCGAGGAGGAGGACGATTATGCGGGCGATTATGAGGATGAGGTTGATCAAAATCATAACTACGTGCAACCACCAGCACCAGGTCGTCCACATGCAAATAATCGCAATGGTAGGCCTGCACCACCACTTCAGGTACGAGATCATGACCATCTTCCTAAATTAAAATTGAATATTCCACCATTCGAGGGTAGATATGTTCCTGATATATATCTTACTTGGGAGTTAGAAACTGAACAACGTTTTACATGTTTACAATATCCCGAGGAACGACGTGTTGCTGCTGCTGTTTGTGCTTTCACTAGTTTTGCATGTGTATGGTGGTCTGAATATTGTAGATTATATCCTATTCCAGCTACGTGGGCTGCTTTGAAAACTACTATGCGTACTCGTTGGGTTCCACCATATTATCAACGTGAATTACTTCAAAAATTACAGCGCTTAAGACAAGGAAAAAATTCTGTAGAAGAATATTATCAGGAATTACAAACTGGCATGATTAGATGTGGTATTGTTGAGGAGAATGAAGCTATGCTTGCACGTTTCATGGGTGGATTAAATAGAGAGATTCAGACCATTCTAGAGTATAAGGAGTATAATAATATCACTCGTTTATTCCATCTTGCTTGTAAAGCTGAACGTGAAGTGCAGGATCGACAGGCATTGGCGCGAACTAATTTTTCTGCAGGTCGATCTTCATCATGGACACCACGTGCCTCCTCTACTCCCACACGTCCTACTGCGGCACCACTGACTTCAGCCGCCAATTCCAACCGAGATACAAGAAAACAGGCACCACCACCACCATCTGCCAAGAGTACACCTTCTGGGCCTGCCCAGAGCTCTTCTTCATCTATGGCATCAACAGGGCACACACATGATATTATTTGTCGTCGTTGTAAGGGAAGAGGTCATTATGCGAGAGGATGCCAATCTCCGCGTGTTATGATTGCTACTGAGGATGGTGGGTATGAGTCCGCTAGTGATTATGATGAGGAGACTTTGGCTCTTATTACAAGTGAAAAACATGGTGGAGATGATTCTGATCATGAGACGCAATACATGGCTCCTGAAGACGCTGACAGGTATGAATGTTTAGTTGCTCAACGTGTTTTGAGTGTGCAGGTCACACAAGCTGAGCAAAATCAGAGGCATAATTTGTTCCATACAAAGGGAGTTGTGAAGGAACGTTCTGTTCGCGTCATCAAAGATGGAGGGAGCTGCAACAACTTGGCTAGCATGGAGATGGTGGAGAAGCTATCTCTCACCACAAGACCACATCCACATCCTTACTATATCCAATGGTTCAACAACAGCGGCAAGGTTAAGGTAACACGTACTGTTCGTGTGCATTTTAGTATCTCTACATATGCTGATTATGTTGATTGTGATGTGGTACCCATGCAAGCATGTTCATTATTACTTGGTAGACCATGGCAATTTGATAAAAATTCTATACACCATGGTAGAAACAATCAGTATACTCTTGTTCATAAGGATAAACATATTACTTTGCTTCCTATGACTCCTGATTCTATTTTGAAAGATGATATTAATAGAGCTAGTAAAGCAAAGCAGGAGAAAAATAAGAGTGAAAATCAGATTGTGGCAAAAGAATTTGAGCAACAAATGAAGCCTAATAATAAACCATCTAGTGTTGCTTCTGAAATTAAATTGAAAAGTGCATGCTTACTTGCCACCAAATCTGATATTGATGAGCTAGATTTCAGCAATTCTATTTGCTATGCTTTTGTGTGCAAAGAGGCGTTATTTTCATTCGAGGACGTGCCTTCCTCTTTGCCTCCTGCGGTCACTAACATTTTGCAGGAGTTCGCTGACGTCTTTCCACAAGACGTGCCACCGGGATTACCACCTATTCGCAGGATTGAGGATCAGATTGACTTAATTCCCGGTGCTTCGTTGCCAAACCGTGCACCATACCGTACCAATCCAGAGGAGACGAAGGAGATTATGCGTCAAGTACAGGAGTTGCTCGACAAAGGTTATATACGCGAATCCCTTAGTCCTTGTGCTGTTCCTATTATTCTAGTGCCGAAAAAGGATGGTACATCGCGTATGTGTGTTGATTGTAGAGGCATTAATAATATTACTATTCGTTATCGTCATCCTATTCCTAGACTAGATGATATGCTTGATGAATTGAGTGGCTCTACAATATTCTCCAAAGTTGATTTGCGTAGTGGATACCATCAAATTCGTATGAAATTGGGAGATGAATGGAAAACAGCATTTAAAACAAAGTTTGGATTATATGAGTGGTTAGTCATGCCTTTTGGGTTAACTAATGCACCTAGTACTTTCATGAGATTAATGAACGAAGTTTTACGTGCTTTCATTGGACGATTTGTGGTAGTCTATTTTGATGATATACTGATTTATAGCAGATCTTTGGAGGAACATTTGGAACATTTACGTGCTGTTTTTATTGCTTTACGTGATGCACGTTTGTTTGGTAACCTTGGGAAGTGCACCTTTTGCACCGACGGAGTATCTTTTCTTGGCTATGTTGTTACTCCACAGGGAATTGAAGTTGATAAAGCCAAGATTGAAGCTATTGAGAGTTGGCCACAGCCCAAAACGGTCACTCAAGTGAGGAGTTTTCTTGGACTCGCTGGTTTCTATAGGCGTTTTGTGAGAGATTTCAGCGCCATTGCTGCACCTCTCAATGAGCTTACAAAGAAAGATGTGCCTTTTGTTTGGGGTACCTCACAGGAAGAAGCCTTCACGGTATTGAAAGATAAGTTGACACATGCTCCTTTACTCCAACTTCCTGATTTTAATAAGACTTTCGAGCTTGAATGTGATGCTAGTGGAATTGGATTAGGAGGTGTTTTATTACAAGATGGCAAACCTGTTGCATACTTTTCTGAAAAATTGAGTGGGCCTAGTCTGAACTATTCTACTTATGATAAAGAATTATATGCTCTTGTTCGGACCTTAGAAACATGGCAACATTATTTATGGCCCAAAGAATTTGTTATACATTCTGATCATGAATCTTTGAAACACATTAAAAGTCAAGCAAAACTGAACCGTAGACATGCTAAATGGGTTGAATTTATTGAGACTTTCCCTTATGTCATTAAACACAAGAAGGGTAAAGAAAATGTTATTGCTGATGCATTGTCTCGTCGTTATACTATGCTTTCACAACTTGACTTTAAAATATTTGGTTTGGAGACCATCAAAGATCAATATGTGCATGATGCTGAATTTAAAGATGTATTGCAGAATTGTAAGGAAGGGAGAACATGGAACAAGTTCGTCGTTAACGATGGATTTGTGTTTCGTGCTAACAAGCTATGCATTCCAGCTAGCTCCGTTCCTCTTTTGTTGTTGCAGGAGGCGCATGGAGGAGGATTAATGGGACACTTTGGCGTGAAGAAGACGGAGGATATACTTGCTACACATTTCTTTTGGCCAAAGATGAGACGGGATGTTGAGCGTTTTGTTGCTCGCTGCACTACATGTCAAAAAGCTAAGTCACGACTCAATCCTCATGGTTTATATATGCCTTTGCCTGTACCTAGTGTTCCTTGGGAGGATATATCTATGGACTTTGTTTTAGGTTTACCTCGAACAAAGAAGGGGAGGGATAGCATATTTGTTGTCGTGGATAGGTTCTCGAAAATGGCACACTTTATACCATGTCATAAAAGCGATGATGCTGTTAATGTTGCTGATTTGTTCTTTCGTGAAATTATACGCTTGCATGGTGTGCCAAATACTATTGTTTCAGATCGTGATACGAAATTTCTTAGCCACTTTTGGAGATGTTTATGGGCTAAGTTGGGGACTAAACTGCTTTTTAGTACTACATGTCACCCCCAAACTGATGGACAAACTGAAGTAATCAATAGAACATTGTGTACTATGCTTAGGGCTGTTTTGAAGAATAACAAGAAAATGTGGGAAGAATACTTGCCTCATATTGAATTTGCTTATAATCGTTCATTGCATTCTACTACTAAGATGTGTCCTTTTGAAATTGTGTATGGTTTCCTTCCTCGTGCACCAATTGATTTGTTGCCTCTTCCATCTTCGGAGAAGGTTAATTTTGATGCTAAACAACGTGCTGAATTGATCTTAAAAATGCATGAGTTAACTAAGGAGAACATTGAGCGTATGAATGCTAAATAAAAACTTGCTGGAGATAAGGGTAGAAAACATGTTGTGTTTGCACCTGGAGATCTTGTTTGGTTACATTTGCGTAAGGATAGATTTCCTAATTTGCGCAAATCAAAGCTAATGCCACGTGCTGATGGTCCTTTTAAGGTGTTAGAGAAAATAAATGATAATGCATATAAACTTGAGCTGCCTGCAGATTTTGGGGTTAGTCCCACTTTTAACATTGCAGATCTGAAGCCTTATTTGGGTGAGGAAGATGAGCTTCCGTCGAGGACGACTTCATTTCAAGAAGGGGAGGATGATGAGGACATCAATACCATTGTTACACCCACAACCCCTGCTTCTATACATACTGGACCAATTACTAGAGCTCGCGCACGCCAATTAAAATATCAGGTACTTTCGTTTCTTGGTAATGATTCTAAAGTTCATGAGAATATGATGCTGCCTAAATTGGATACATTTGTTTTGCTTACAAATGAAGGGCCTAGCTTGGACAAGAAAGAGGAACCTTGGAGCAAGTTCAAGCATGGAGATCATGGCATGCACAAGGGGAACAAGAACGGAGTTACAAGTGATGATTTCAGGACTTTGAAGCCACCATAATGAGTGCAGGAAGCCTTGGACGAAATATACAAGATGTCACTTCATAAATTTAGTCCAGAGGCTATTATAGGTGCTGCGTCACCTTATTATTGGGCCAGGCCCATGTAATTTCGAAATACTTGAGTATAGGCTGTTTTTAGAGTCCGTATGTGTGGGGAAACAAGAGATAGGGTTGGTTTCGGACCCCTCCTTCAAGGGCCACGAAATCCCCTCCTCTTCCTCCATATATACAGCCCTTAGGGCACCGTTTAGACTTTGGGTTTTGTTTAGATTAAAAGTTCGCCATAGCTGCAACTTCGCGTACTTCGTTTGTGTTCAACGACCAGACCAAGACGTCACAGAACCCCATTTTGATCAATAAAGCTTTCATCTTATATTCGCAATATCCAGATTGCAAATCTTAGTTTCTTGCTTGTTCTTCGTTTGCTTGCAGGAGATAGACCCTCGTGGTCAGGTTGATTGTGCTCCGGCGTGGTCAATAACCTCTCGGAGTTGGTTTAGCGATTGCTAAGGCGCGACGTCCTCGCACGTTCGTAGTCGGATCGTCAAAGTCTACTCCACCAAAAACGATAGCTATCATCTCATCGAAAGATCGGGACACCCTCGCCTCTATCAAGTGGTACCGTCGTTGAGAGTTTATTCAACATTGCATCTCTGAATTGATTATTGCTGACCCTTTTTGCTACCATATCATAAGCCTTCCCAGCTCCACATACATCTAGATCGTGTGTTTGACACCATGATGAGGACATCAATACCATTGTTACACCCACAGCCCCTGCTTCTATACATACTGGACCAATTACTAGAGCTCGCGCACGCCAATTAAAATATCAGGTACTTTCGTTTCTTGGTAATGATTCTAAAGTTCATGAGAATATGATGCTGCCTAAATTGGATACATTTGTTTTGCTTACAAATGAAGGGCCTAGCTTGGACAAGAAAGAGGAACCTTGGAGCAAGTTCAAGCATGGAGATGATGGCATGCACAAGGGGAACAAGAACGGAGTTACAAGTGATGATTTCAGGACTTTGAAGCCACCATAATGAGTGCAGGAAGCCTTGGACGAAATATACAAGATGTCACTTCATAAATTTCGTCCAGAGGCTATTATAGGTGCTGCGTCACCTTATTATTGGGCCAGGCCCATGTAATTTCGAAATACTTGAGTATAGGCTGTTTTTAGAGTCCGTATTTGTGGGGAAACAAGAGATAGGGTTGGTTTCGGACCCCTCCTTCAAGGGCCACGAAATCCCCTCCTCTTCCTCCATATATACAGCCCTTAGGGCACCGTTTAGACTTTGGGTTTTGTTTAGATTAAAAGTTCGCCATAGCTGCAACTTCGCGTACTTCGTTTGTGTTCAACGACCAGACCAAGACGTCACAGAACCCCACCTCGATCAATAAAGCTTTCATCTTATATTCGCAATATCCAGATTGCAAATCTTAGTTTCTTGCTTGTTCTTCGTTTGCTTGCAGGAGATAGACCCTCGTGGTCAGGTTGATTGTGCTCCGGCGTGGTCAATAACCTGTCGGAGTTGGTTTAGCGATTGCTAAGGCGCGACGTCCTCGCACGTTCGTAGTCGGATCGTCAAAGTCTACTCCACCAAAAACGATAGCTATCATCTCATCGAAAGATCGGGACACCCTCGCCTCTATCAAGTGGTATCAGATTCCCAGGTGATGAGGACATCAATACCATTGTTACACCCACAGCCCCTGCTTCTATACATACTGGACCAATTACTAGAGCTCGCGCACGCCAATTAAAATATCAGGTACTTTCGTTTCTTGGTAATGATTCTAAAGTTCATGAGAATATGATGTTGCCTAAATTGGATACATTTGTTTTGCTTACAAATGAAGGTCCTAGCTTGGACAAGAAAGAGGAACCTTGGCGCAAGTTCAAGCATGGAGATGATGGCATGCACAAGGGGAACAAGAACGGAGTTACAAGTGATGATTTCAGGACTTTGAAGCCACCATAATGAGTGCGGGAAGCCTTGGACGAAATATACAAGATGTCACTTCATAAATTTCGTCCAGAGGCTATTATAGGTGCTGCGTCACCTTATTATTGGGCCAGGCCCATGTAATTTCGAAATACTTGAGTATAGGCTGTTTTTAGAGTCCGTATGTGTGGGGAAACAAGAGATAGGGTTGGTTTCGGACCCCTCCTTCAAGGGCCACGAAATCCCCTCCTCTTCCTCCATATATACAGCCCTTAGGGCACCGTTTAGACTTTGGGTTTTGTTTAGATTAAAAGTTCGCCATAGCTGCAACTTCGCGTACTTCGTTTGTGTTCAACGACCAGACCAAGACGTCACAGAACCCCACCTCGATCAATAAAGCTTTCATCTTATATTCGCAATATCCAGATTGCAAATCTTAGTTTCTTGCTTGTTCTTCGTTTGCTTGCAGGAGATAGACCCTCGGGGTCAGGTTGATTGTGCTCCGGCGTGGTTAATAACCTCTCGGAGTTGGTTTAGCGATTGCTAAGGCGCGACGTCCTCGCACGTTCGTAGTCGGATCGTCAAAGTCTACTCCACCAAAAATGATAGCTATCATCTCATCGAAAGATCGGGACACCCTCGCCTCTATCATTATATAGGAGCAAGGGGTGGCGGCCAAGGAGGTGAGAGGACGTCCCAAGGCAGCCTAAAACTAACCCTAGGTCGTACAAGGCCAATGGGCCCAAGTGGAGGTGATGCAACACCTTTGGACTTGTAGTTTGACTCGGATTCTGCTACAGCGTCAGATTGTTTCGACGACAACTCAACGCTCCGGATGAATTTGAAGGTGAAACCAATTGGGTTAGAAAGAGCACGAAATCTACTTTCCAACAAAAAAAGAATCACCCAATTCGGAGTCCGTATGAAATAGTTCTTGGCGTTTTGAGTCAGGTATGTCTGTGCAGTCCGAATCTGAATCCAGAACGTGAGAGACTTGGACTCTATCTTCTCTTGGCCCAAAAGTGACGTGAGATGACTTTTTGAACAGCACATAAACTTCTCTTTTTCCCTTATGTTCATATGTGGATTGTACAAATCTCCCATACACCTGCAATTAGACATGGCACAAAAGTTTGTGAAGTATTTTTGTCTTGGATGACATAAATAAATTATTGCATAGTTTGCATTAGAAATCACCTCACAAGTATACATGTATGCAATATTTTTGGTCATATCCAAGGTAGTCATGTCCTCATCATCCTCCCCTTCTTGAAAACAAAGCCGTCCTCGGCGTTGCTTAAGCTGAAATGTGGCTAACAAAAGAGACAAGGTGTACATGTTGTATATGTGATGAGGACATCAATACCATTGTTACACCCACAACCCCTGCTTCTATACATACTGGACCAATTACTAGAGCTCGTGCACGCCAATTAAAATATCAGGTACTTTCGTTTCTTGGTAATGATTCTAAAGTTCATGAGAATATGGTGCTGCCTAAATTGGATACATTTGTTTGGCTTACAAATGAAGGGCCTAGCTTGGACAAGAAAGAGGAACCTTGGAGCAAGTTCAAGCATGGAGATGATGGCATGCACAAGGGGAACAAGAACGGAGTTACAAGTGCTGATTTCAGGACTTTGAAGCCACCATAATGAGTGCAGGAAGCCTTGGACGAAATATACAAGATGTCACTTCATAAATTTCGTCCAGAGGCTATTATAGGTGCTGCGTCAACTTATTATTGGGCCAGGCCCATGTAATTTCGAAATACTTGAGTATAGGCTGTTTTTAGAGTCCGTATGTGTGGGGAAACAAGAGATAGGGTTGGTTTCGGACCCCTCCTTCAAGGGCCACGAAATCCCCTCCTCTTCCTCCATATATACAGCCCTTAGGGCACCGTTTAGACTTTGGGTTTTGTTTAGATTAAAAGTTCGCCATAGCTGCAACTTCGCGTACTTCGTTTGTGTTCAACGACCAGACCAAGACGTCACAGAACCCCACCTTGATCAATAAAGCTTTCATCTTATATTCGCAATATCCAGATTGCAAATCTTAGTTTCTTGCTTGTTCTTCGTTTGCTTGCAGGAGATAGACCCTCGTGGTCAGGTTGATTGTGCTTCGGCGTGGTCAATAACCTCTCGGAGTTGGTTTAGCGATTGCTAAGGCGCGACGTCCTTGCACGTTCGTAGTCGGATCGTCAAAGTCTACTCCACCAAAAACGATAGCTATCATCTCATAGAAAGATCGGGACACCCTCGCCTCTATCATAGGCCCTTCATTTGTAAGCAAAACAAATGTATCCAATTTAGGCAGCATCATATTCTCATGAACTTTAGAATCATTACCAAGAAACGAAAGTACCTGATATTTTAATTGGCGTGCGCGAGCTCTAGTAATTGGTCCAGTATGTATAGAAGCAGGGGTTGTGGGTGTAACAATGGTATTGATGTCCTCATCACAACTCCCTTTGTATGGAACAAATTATGCCTCTGATTTTGCTCAGCTTGTGTGACCTGCACACTCAAAACACGTTGAGCAACTAAACATTCATACCTGTCAGCGTCTTCAGGAGGCATGTATTGCGTCTCATGATCAGAATCATCTCCACCGTGTTCTTCACTTGTAATAAGAGCCAAAGTCTCCTCATCATAATCACTAGCGGACTCATACCCACCATCCTCAGTAGCAATCATAACACGCGGAGATTGGCATTCTCTCGCATAATGACCTCTTCCCTTACAACGACGACAAATAATATCATGTGTGTGCCCTGTTGATGCCATAGATGAAGAAGAGCTCTGGGCAGGCCCAGAAGGTGTACTCTTGGCAGATGGTGGTGGTGGTGCCTGTTTTCTTGTATCTCGATTGGAATTGGCGGCTGAAGTCAGTGGTGCCGTAGTAGGACGTGTGGGAGTAGAGGAGGCACGCGGTGTCCATGATGAAGATCAACCTGCAGAAAAATTAGTTCGCGCCAATGCCTGTCGATCCTGCACTTCACGTTCAGCTTTACAAGCAAGATGGAATAAACGAGTGATATTATTATACTCCTTATACTCTAGAATGGTCTGAATCTCTCTATTTAATCCACCCATGAAACGTGCAAGCATAGCTTCATTCTCCTCAACAATACCACATCTAATCATGCCAGTTTGTAATTCCTGATAATATTCTCCTACAGAATTTTTTCCTTGTCTTAAGCGCTGCAATTTTTGAAGTAATTCACGTTGATAATATGGTGGAACCAAACGAGTACGCATAGCAGTTTTCAAAGCAGCCCACGTAGCTGGAATAGGATATAATCTACAATGTTCAGACCACCATACACATGCAAAACTAGTGAAAGCACAAACAGCAGCAGCAACACGTGTTCCTCGGGATATTGTAAACATGTAAAACGTTGTTCAGTTTCTAACTCCCAAGTAAGATATATATCAGGAACATATCTACCCTCGAATGGTGGAATATTCAATTTTAATTTAGGAAGATGGTCATGATCTCGTACCTGAAGTGGTGGTGCAGACCTACCATTGCGATTATTTGCATGTGGACGACCTGGTGCTGGTGGTTGCACGTAGTTATGATTTTGATCAACCTCATCCTCATAATCGCCCGCGTAATCATCCTCCTCCTCGGCACCAGCAGCAGCAGGAGCAGGAGCCAAAGAAGCATCAACAGTAGGTACAGCAGCACCAGAAGTTTGGCCATCCTCAAGAGGAACACGCTTCGCTCGTCCGAACTGATTTGGAAGGGGGCGTTGTTGTTGTCGTGGCAGAGGTGCGACAGGTGCAGCCGGTGGTGGTTGGGGAAGACGCGTGAGCAATTCATTAAACTTGTTATCCAGCTTTGTCTCGAACGACTTCTCCATGCCATCTATCTTCTCCATGGCCTCTTCAAATCTGTTTAGCACATCTCCCACCTGGCCACTCATCATTTGCTGAAATTTATCATGCAACTCCTTGTTCGTCATGTTCTCCCAGTCAATCTCGTCGGCTTGTGATCCTGCCATGGTTAGCAGCAATAGAAACACACAAGAATATGATCCTACAGACTACTAGAAAGTGGTGGTGGTGTGGTGTGGTGTGGTGTCACAAATCCGTCAAGCAAATCTCAAATTCTTACCAGTTCTTACCCAGCAGCAGGTGGTGATCGGCAACCTTTGTAGTCAAAACTCTCAGAGCTTGGACAGAGCAATTGCCAGGTGGTGTCAAACACACGATGTAGATGTATGTGGAGCTGGGAAGGCTTATGATATGGTAGCAAAAAGGGTCAGCAATAATCAATTCAGAGATGCAATGTTGAATAAACTCTCAACGACGGTACTGTGCTGGTCCTAGGCTAGACCGTGCTAGAGACGCAAGCCTAGAACACTAACAAAAATCACGGCGCTGCACGTAAACAAGGGAGGAGCACACTCTGAATTTTTTTTCTTTTTTTTTTTGCACTTTTTTTTCCTCTTCTTTTTTTTTTGCTCCGCAACAAATTTTTTTTGAAAAAGTCTACAAATGGTCTAAAAACTGCCTAGCCAGAATTTTCCAGACTTAGTTTTTTTTTTTTTTGAAACTGGAACTATTTTTCTTCTGCGGGTAGCACGAAAATTGGCGAATCCGACTTGTTCACGACTCATTGTATCGCGTGATCTGGAACTCTAAAATAAAGGAATAAATACTGGACTCGGACTAGGACTGGTGGCAGAGATGAATCTGGTGGAACTCGGACTGGTGATGGTATATGACGGTAGTATATGTGGGCTCGGATTGGTGGTGGTATATGGACTCGGATCGGTGGTGGTATATGGACTCGGATCGGTGGTGGTATATGGACTCAGAGAGATAGCAGATAAGCTGTGGTGGTATATGGTAGGGGCGATGATGATGGTGCGGCGGCGGCGTGACAACTTGTGAACAGAACTCGAAACTCTAAAGAACTAGACGCTAAGACCAGCAACTTGACACGACGATGCAACCGCAAATTCAACAAAGCAAAAACCCTAAAAAGATTATGCAAAGGCTCAGATTGGTTCGGATATGATGAACTAACCCTAAATTTTTTTTTTGGCTTTTTCCTGGACTGTAGGTATGAAGAACAGACTCGATCTAAACTACGAAAAACTGTAAATCTCACCGAGCAATCTGGGAATCTGATACCACTTGATAGAGGCGAGGGTGTCCCGATCTTTCGATGAGATGATATCTATCGTTTTTGGTGGAGTAGACTTTGACGATCCGACTACGAACGTGCGAGGACGTCGCGCCTTAGCAATCGCTAAACCAACTCCGAGAGGTTATTGACCACGCCGGAGCACAATCAACCTGACCCCGAGGGTCTATCTCCTGCAAGCAAACGAAGAACAAGCAAGAAACTAAGATTTGCAATCTGGATATTGCGAATATAAGATGAAAGCTTTATTGATCGAGGTGGGGTTCTGTGACGTCTTGGTCTGGTCGTTGAACACAAACGAAGTACGCGAAGTTGCAGCTATGGCGAACTTTTAATCTAAACAAAACCCAAAGTCTAAACGATGCCCTAAGGGCTGTATATATGGAGGAAGAGGGGGGGGGGATTTCGTGGCCCTTGAAGGAGGGGTCCGAAACCAACCCTATCTCTTGTTTCCCCACACATACGGACTCTAAAAATAGCCTATACTCAAGTATTTCGAAATTACATGGGCCTGGCCCAATAATAAGGTGACGCAGCACCTATAATAGCCTCTGGACGAAATTTATGAAGTGGCATCTTGTATATTTCGTCCAAGGCTTCCTGCACTCCTTATGGTGGCTTCAAAGTCCTGAAATCATCACTTGTAACTCCGTTCTTGTTCCCCTTGCGCATGCCATCATCTCCATGCTTGAACTTGCTCCAAGGTTCCTCTTTCTTGTCCAAGCTAGGCCCTTCATTTGTAAGCAAAACAAATGTATCCAATTTAGGCAGCATCATATTCTCATGAACATTAGAATCATTACCTGTGATGCTAGTGGAATTGGATTAGGAGGTGTGTTATTACAAGATGGCAAACCTGTTGCATACTTTTCTGAAAAATTGAGTGGGCCTAGTCTGAATTACTCTACTTATGATAAGGAATTATATGCTCTTGTTCGTACTTTGGAAACATGGCAACATTATTTATGGCCCAAAGAATTTGTTATTCATTCTGATCATGAATCTTTGAAACATATTAAAAGTCAAGCCAAACTGAACCGTAGACATGCTAAATGGGTTGAATTCATTGAGACTTTCCCTTATGTCATTAAACACAAGAAGGGTAAAGAAAATGTTATTGCTGATGCATGGTCTCGTCGTTATACTATGCTTTCACAACTTGACTTTAAAATATTTGGTTTGGAGACCATCAAAGATCACTATGTGCATGATGCTAAATTTAAAGATGTATTGCAGAATTGTAAAGAAGGGAGAACATGGAACAAGTTCGTCGTTAACGATGGATTTGTGTTTCGTGCTAACAAGCTATGCATTCCAGCTAGCTTCGTTCGTCTTTTGTTGTTGCAGGAGGCGCATGGAGGAGGGTTAATGGGACACTTTGGCGTAAAGAAGACGGAGGATGTACTTGCTACACATATCTTTTGGCCAAAGATGAGACGGGATGTTGAGCGCTTTGTGGCTCGCTGCACTACATGTCAAAAAGCTAAGTCACGACTCAATCCTCATGGTTTATATATGCCTTTGCCTGTACCTAGTGTTCCATGGGAGGATATATCTATGGACTTTGTTTTGGGTTTACCTCGAACAAAGAAGGGGAGGGATAGCATATTTGTTGTCGTGGATAGGTTCTCGAAAATGGCACACTTTATACCATGTCATAAAACCGATGATGCTGCTAATGTTGCTGATTTGTTCTTTCGTGAAATTATTCGCTTGCATGGTGTGCCAAATACTATTGTTTCAGATCGTGATACTAAATTTCTTAGCCACTTTTGGAGATGTTTATGGGCTAAGTTGGGGACTAAACTGCTTTTTAGTACTACATGTCACCCCCAAACTGATGGACAAACTGAAGTAGTCAATAGAACATTGTCTACTATGCTTAGGGCTGTTTTGAAGAATAACAAGAAAATGTGGGAAGAATGCTTGCCTCATATTGAATTTGCTTATAATCGTTCATTGCATTCTACTACTAAGATGTGTCATTTTGAAATTGTGTATGGTTTCCTTCCTCGTGCACCAATTGATTTGTTGCCTCTTCCATCTTCGGAGAAGGTTAATTTTGATGCTAAACAACGTGCTGAATTGATCTTAAAAATGCATGAGTTAACTAAGGAGAACATTGAGCGTATGAATGCTAAATATAAACTTGCTGGAGATAAGGGTAGAAAACATGTTGTGTTTGCACCTGGAGATCTTGTTTGGTTACATTTGCGTAAGGATAGATTTCCTGATTTGCGCAAATCAAAGCTAATGCCACGTGCTGATGGTCCTTTTAAGGTGTTAGAGAAAATAAATGATAATGCATATAAACTTGAGCTGCCTGCAGATTTTGGGGTTAGTCCCACTTTTAACATTGCAGATCTGAAGCCTTATTCGGGTGAGGAAGATGAGCTTCCGTCGAGGACGACTTCATTTCAAGAAGGGGAGGATGATGAGGACATCAATACCATTGTTACACCCACAGCCCCTGCTTCTATACATACTGGACCAATTACTAGAGCTCGCGCACGTCAATTAAAATATCAGGTACTTTCGTTTCTTGGTAATGATTCTAAAGTTCATGAGAATATGATGCTGCCTAAATTGGATACATTTGTTTTGCTTACAAATGAAGGGCCTAGCTTGGACAAGAAAGAGGAACCTTGGAGCAAGTTCAAGCATGGAGATGATGGCATGCACAAGGGGAACAAGAACGGAGTTACAAGTGATGATTTCAGGACTTTGAAGCCACCATAATGAGTGCAGGAAGCCTTGGACGAAATATACGAGATGTCACTTCATAAATTTCGTCCAGAGGCTATTATAGGTGCTGCGTCACCTTATTATTGGGCCAGGCCCATGTAATTTCGAAATACTTGAGTATAGGCTGTTTTTAGAGTCCGTATGTGTGGGGAAACAAGAGATAGGGTTGGTTTCGGACCCCTCCTTCAAGGGCCACGAAATCCCCTCCTCTTCCTCCATATATACAGCCCTTAGGGCACCGTTTAGACTTTGGGTTTTGTTTAGATTAAAAGTTCGCCATAGCTGCAACTTCGCGTACGTCGTTTGTGTTCAACGACCAGACCAAGACGTCACAGAACCCCACCTTGATCAATAAAGCTTTCATCTTATATTCGCAATATCCAGATTGCAAATCTTAGTTTCTTGCTTGTTCTTCGTTTGCTTGCAGGAGATAGACCCTCGTGGTCAGGTTGATTGTGCTCCGGCGTGGTCAATAACCTCTCGGAGTTGGTTTAGCGATTGCTAAGGCGCGACGTCCTCGCACGTTCGTAGTCGGATCGTCAAAGTCTACTCCACCAAAAACGATAGTGATGAGGACATCAATACCATTGTTACACCCACAACCCCTGCTTCTATACATACTGGACCAATTACTAGAGCTCGCGCACGCCAATTAAAATATGAGGTACTTTCGTTTCTTGGTAATGATTCTAAAGTTCATGAGAATATGATGCTGCCTAAATTGGATACATTTGTTTTGCTTACAAATGAAGGGCCTAGCTTGGACAAGAAAGAGGAACCTTGGAGCAAGTTCAAGCATGGAGATGATGGCATGCACAAGGGGAACAAGAACGGAGTTACAAGTGATGATTTCAGGACTTTGAAGCCACCATAATGAGTGCAGGAAGCCTTGGACGAAATATACGAGATGTCACTTCATAAATTTCGTCCAGAGGCTATTATAGGTGCTGCGTCACCTTATTATTGGGCCAGGCCCATGTAATTTCAAAATACTTGAGTATAGGCTGTTTTTAGAGTCCGTATGTGTGGGGAAACAAGAGATAGGGTTGGTTTCGGACCCCTCCTTCAAGGGCCACGAAATCCCCTCCTCTTCCTCCATATATACAGCCCTTAGGGCACCGTTTAGACTTTGGGTTTTGTTTAGATTAAAAGTTCGCCATAGCTGCAACTTCGCGTACTTCGTTTGTGTTCAACAACCAGACCAAGACGTCACAGAACCCCACCTCGATCAATAAAGCTTTCATCTTATATTCGCAATATCCAGATTGCAAATCTTAGTTTCTTGCTTGTTCTTCGTTTGCTTGCAGGAGATAGACCCTCGGTGATGAGGACATCAATACCATTGTTACACCCACAACCCCTGCTTCTATACATTCTGGACCAATTACTAGAGCTCGCGCACGCCAATTAAAATATCAGGTACTTTCGTTTCTTGGTAATGATTCTAAAGTTCATGAGAATATGATGCTGCCTAAATTGGATACATTTGTTTTGCTTACAAATGAAGGGCCTAGCTTGGACAAGAAAGAGGAACCTTGGAGCAAGTTCAAGCATGGAGATGATGGCATGCACAAGGGGAACAAGAACGGAGTTACAAGTGATGATTTCAGGACTTTGAAGCCACCATAATGAGTGCAGGAAGCCTTGGACGAAATATACAAGATGCCACTTCATAAATTTCGTCCAGAGGCTATTATAGGTGCTGTGTCACCTTATTATTGGGCCAGGCCCATGTAATTTCGAAATACTTGAGTATAGGCTGTTTTTAGAGTCCGTATGTGTGGGGAAACAAGAGATAGGGTTGGTTTCGGACCCCTCCTTCAAGGGCCACGAAATCCCCCCCTCTTCCTCCATATATACAGCCCTTAGGGCACCGTTTAGACTTTGGGTTTTGTTTAGATTAAAAGTTCGCCATAGCTGCAACTTCGCGTACTTCGTTTGTGTTCAACGACCAGACCAAGACGTCACAGAACCCCACCTTGATCAATAAAGCTTTCATGTTATATTCGCAATATCCAGATTGCAAATCTTAGTTTCTTGCTTGTTCTTCGTTTGCTTGCAGGAGATAGACCCTCGTGGTCAGGTTGATTGTGCTCCGGCGTGGTCAATAACCTCTCGGAATTGGTTTAGCGATTGCTAAGGCGCGACGTCCTCGCACGTTCGTAGTCGGATCGTCAAAGTCTACTCCACCAAAAACGATAGCTAACATCTCATCGAAAGATCGGGACACCCTCGCCTCTATCACGACCTCAGATGGTCAAATCTCTGTGTTCAAGTGTCATCCCTGGATCGGTAATGCTGACAAACACAGTACTCGAAGGATTTATAACAGAGTGCAATCACACACTTATTACATCGAATGTCTCAAAAGAGAACTTATTACAATAAATATGGCTTAAGGCCATCTATATAAGATAACAGCTGAAGGCTTGGAAGATAAAGTGAGTCCATCAACTCCAACGGCATAGCTGAGTGCATGACAACGACCTAGCGCACCTTACTCTTCGTCTGAAAAGTCTGCAACATGATATGTTGCAGCCTGATGAGGACATGACTACCTTGGATACGACCAAAAATATTGCATACTTGTATATTTGTGAGGTGATTTCTAATGCAAACTATGCAATAATTTATTTATGTCATCCAGGACAAAAATACTTCACAAACTTTTGTGTCATGTCTAATTGCAGGTGTATGGGACATTTGTACAATCCACATATGAAGATAAGGGGAAAAGAGATGTTTCGGTGCTGTTCAAAAAGTCCTCTCACGTCACTTTTGGGCCAAGAGAAGATAGAGTCCAAGTCTCTCACGTTCTGGATTCAGATTCGGACTGCACAGACATACCTGACTCAAAACGCCAAGAACTATTTCATACGGACTCCGAATTGGGTGATTCTTTTTTTGTTGGAAAGTAGATTTCGTGCTCTTTCCAACCCAGTTGGATTCACCTTCAAATTCGTCCGGAGCGTTGAGTTCTCGATGAAACAATCTGACGCTGCAACAGAATCCGAGTCAAACTACAAGTCCAAAGGTGTTGCATCACCTCCACTTGGGCCCATGAGCCTTGTACGACCTAGAGTTAGTTTTAGGCTGCCTTGGGACGTCCTCCCACCTCCTTGGCCACCACCCCTTGCTCCTATATAAGTAGATCCATCTAGTAGCTTTTTCCTTGGGATTTGTTTAGTTAAAAGTTAGCCATTGCAACTTCGTGTACTTCGTTTGTGTCCAACGACCAGACCAAGACCGCTTTCGGATCCCCACCTTTATCAATACTTCATCTATATTTGCAATATTCAGATTGCATTATCATATTCTTGCTTGTTCTTCGATTGCGTGCAGGAATAGACCTTCGTGGTCAGGCTGATCGTGCTTTCAGCATCGTCAGTAACCTCGGGAGATTGGTTTAGCGATTGCTAAGGCGCAACGTCGTGCACGTTTGTAGTCGGATCGTCAAAGTCGACTCCACCAAATCGATAGCTATCATCTCATCGAAAGATCGGGACACCCTCGCCTCTATCAAGTGGTATCAGTTTTCAGGTTGCTCGGTGAGAATTTCCAGTTTTCCCTAGATTAGATTTATTTTCTTACCTATTGTTCAAGAAAAAGCCACAAAAAAAAGTTAGATCTATTCTTCCTTTGTCCAAGCCAGTCTGAGCCTTTGCAATTTTCTTTTCATTGTTTGCATTATTGAATTATCGGTTGCATCGTCGTGTTCAGTTGCTGGTCTTAGTGTCTAGTTCGTTTAGAGTTTCGAGTTCTGTTCACATTAGTCACGCCGCCGCTGCATCGTTATTCCTTCCGCTGTCCACCATCCCATCCATCAATTTCCACATCGTGCTACCCACTGTTCATTGTCATAATCATAGTTGAGGTCGTTCACATCTATGCTTGATCCAATCTACATCTTAGCTAGTTTGTTTTGGAAAGAGAGAAAAAAAAAGTCAAAAAAAAAGAGAAAAAAAGTGAGATAAAAAAAAGAGAGAAGAAAAAAAAGCACAAAATTCGGATCTATCTAGACTCACTCTCGTACCTGAATTCGGATTCGAATCTGTTTTGCGCACTGTTCAGTAAAACAGGCGTATCTTCCTCATACGAAGTCCGTTTTGGCTCCGTGAGTACTCAAATTAAAGCTAGCGACGAGCCGCATTTAAATAGTTGCAGAAGCTAGTTCAATATTTGACACCTCAAAATCGGCTTCTAAATAGGTCGTTTTGCCCTCCGAAGTTCATGAACACAGCTTGTTCCAGTTTTTCAGGCCAGTTTTAGATTTTTTTGACTCCTCATATCAACTCGGAATTGAGTGATTCTTTTTGCGTTTGAAAGCTTGAGTCAGTGCCATTCTTGAGAAAAAATTATCAGAAAATTGGCAAAAACTTTTCCAGAGGAAAGTTGGAGAGAAAGTTGTTGGTATATCCTGCTTGGCAGTTATTTTACATCATTATCTTTACTGCTATTGTGGTATTCACTTTTATCTTACTGTCCAGAGCTACTTCATATCCTTTATTGATGCTAGTTGTGCTACGCCGTGACCTCATTAGTGTTCTAGGCTCGCGTCTCTAGTCCGGTCTAGCCTAGGACCAGCACAGTACCGTCGTTGAGCGTTTATTCAACATTGCATCTCTGAATTGATTATTGCTAATCTTTTGCTACCATATATAGCCAACCCAGCTCCACATATTTCTACACCGTGTATACGTACGTTCACCTAGCAATCGCTTTACTCAATCTTCGGAGTTATTTGACACCGCTGGTTGCCCGTCACCACCTGCTGCATGGTAAGAACTTGTAAGATATTGATATTTGCTACACTGTGAGTGTTTTACCACCACATCCTAGTAGTTCATAGGAACATTATTCTTGGATTTTGTTTCTTGTTTTCTACTAACTATGGCAGGTTCCAGAGTTGTTAGTTCTTGGGCTTCATCGATCGTGGGAGATTTGCCATCACCTAAGAAAATACAACAACCGCCACAAGAGGAGCAATTACATCAGAATGCACATAATCAGGTTAAAGTTTCCATGCCACCATTTACTGGTCGTTTTAGGCCTGATTTATATATTGAATGGGAGTACGAAATAAATGCTATATTAGAATAATTTTTTGGTTGTGCGAACCAAAAGGAATGGTGTTTTTGGGTTGTACCAAGTCTGAAACCGAGTGGATTTATTTTTTGTCCCATATTTTATAATTTTGATGAGCGTGGAAAATTTCAAGCTGCGGTTAGTACTTTTAGTAGCTTTGCTTTAGTTTGGTGGAGTGAATATTGTCGGTTAAACCCTGATCTTATACCTACTACTTGGGATGATTTAAAACTTGTCATGAGAGATAGATTCGTTGATGTTTATTATACTCGTGGCATGATTAAAAAATTACAACATTTAAAACAAGGCACTGACACGGTAACAAAATATTATGATGATTTACAAACTACATTGTTGCACTCATTTTTAGAAGAAAGTGAAGAAGATTTTATGGATAGATTTTGGGGAGGATTAAACCGTGATATTCAAGAGATACTAATTCATGAAGAGTGTTATCCTATGGACCATTTGTTTCGTCTTGCTTGCAAAGCTGAACAGGAAATAAAACGACGTGTTGCCCACAAGGAGAACAAGTGCACGATGCACATTCCAAGTGTTGATATAGATGTTTCTTCAACTACTAGGCGTACTATGACAACCACATCCGTTGTTGCGATGACTACATCATCTCCACCATGTGACACATCACCACCAAGAGTGCCTACATCATCTGAGTTGATCATAAGAGGTAATGACAAAGGTACTTATTTTCCACTTTCACATGAGAATGATGCATGCCTAGTTAACTTGAATACATCATGTGTTGAGTTACCTATTGATTTGGGCACGTCACCTATTTTAGAGAATTGTGTTACTGTCATGAATGCGTCATGTGATCAAACAACTGAAATACCAACAATTTTGAGTGCACCCATTGAATTAACTGTTGATGCAAAAGAACCAATGTTTAATCATTTTGATATGACCTCTAATCTTGGTGATGATTCTGTGACCAATGACTTATTGCATGTTTGCTTATTTAAGCATGTTGTAGCATGTAAATTTGATGCAACTAAGGTTTATTCATCAATGTTAGGATGGTTTAATGATGAACATTGTCAACCTTTTGAAATGAATAAGTGCTTCACTTATATGTGCAAACTGAGTTGCAATATTTTCATGCCTTCTACTTCTTGTGATAATATTTTGGCTTTAGATTTTATGAACTATGAAGGTTACTCATGTATACATGTGTCATATATGCAAAAACTAAGGGAAGTAAAACTGGATGACATATACATATACAACATGTACACCTTGTCTCTTTTGTTAGCCACAGTTCAGCTTAAGCAACGCCGAGGACGGCTTTGTTTTCAAGAAGGGGAGGATGATGAGGACATGACTACCTTGGATACGACCAAAAATATTGCATACTTGTATATTTGTGAGGTGATTTCTAATGCAAACTATGCAATAATTTATTTATGTCATCCAGGACAAAAATACTTCACAAACTTTTGTGTCATGTCTAATTGCAGGTGTATGGGACATTTGTACAATCCACATATGAAGATAAGGGGAAAAGAGATGTTTAGGTGCTGTTCAAAAAGTCCTCTCACGTCACTTTTGGGCCAAGAGAAGATAGAGTCCAAGTCTCTCACGTTCTGGATTCAGATTCGGACTGCACAGACATACCTGACTCAAAACGCCAAGAACTATTTCATACGGACTCCGAATTGGGTGATTCTTTTTTGTTGGAAAGTAGATTTCGTGCTCTTTCCAACCCAGTTGGATTCACCTTCAAATTCGTCCGGAGCGTTGAGTTCTCGATGAAACAATCTGACGCTGCAACAGAATCCGAGTCAAACTACAAGTCCAAAGGTGTTGCATCACCTCCACTTGGGCCCATGAGCCTTGTACGACCTAGGGTTAGTTTTAGGCTGCCTTGGGACATCCTCCCACCTCCTTGGCCACCACCCCTTGCTCCTATATAAGTAGATCCATCTAGTAGCTTTTTCCTTGGGATTTGTTTAGTTAAAAGTTAGCCATTGCAACTTCGTGTACTTCGTTTGTGTCCAACGACCAGACCAAGACCGCTTTCGGATCCCCACCTTTATCAATACTTCATCTATATTCGCAATATTCAGATTGCATTATCATATTCTTGCTTGTTCTTCGATTGCGTGCAGGAATAGACCTTCGTGGTCAGGCTGATCGTGCTTTCAGCATCGTCAGTAACCTCGGGAGATTGGTTTAGCGATTGCTAAGGCGCAACGTCGTGCACGTTTGTAGTCGGATCGTCAAAGTCGACTCCACCAAATCGATAGCTATCATCTCATCGAAAGATCGGGACACCCTCGCCTCTATCACAGCCCGAAACGGGTCAGCACATGGTGATGGAGGCGAGGGTGTCCCGATCTTTCGATGAGATGATAGCTATCGTTTTTGGTGGAGTAGACTTTGATGATCCGACTACGAACGTGCGAGGACGTCGCGCCTTAGCAATCGCTAAACCAACTCCGAGAGGTTATTGACCACGCCGGAGCACAATCAACCTGACCACGAGGGTCTATCTCCTGCAAGCAAACGAAGAACAAGCAAGAAACTAAGATTTGCAATCTGGATATTGCGAATATAAGATGAAAGCTTTATTGATCAAGGTGGGGTTCTGTGACGTCTTGGTCTGGTCGTTGAACACAAACGAAGTACGCGAAGTTGCAGCTATGGCGAACTTTTAATCTAAACAAAACCCAAAGTCTAAACGGTGCCCTAAGGGCTGTATATATGGAGGAAGAGGAGGGGATTTCGTGGCCCTTGAAGGAGGGGTCCGAAACCAACCCTATCTCTTGTTTCCCCACACATACGGACTCTAAAAACAGCCTATTCTCAAGTATTTTGAAATTACATGGGCCTGGCCCAATAATAAGGTGACGCAGCACCTATAATAGCCTCTGGACGAAATTTATGAAGTGACATCTTGTATATTTCGTCCAAGGCTTCCTGCACTCATTATGGTGGCTTCAAAGTCCTGAAATCATCACTTGTAACTCCGTTCTTGTTCCCCTTGTGCATGCCATCATCTCCATGCTTGAACTTGCTCCAAGGTTCCTCTTTCTTGTCCAAGCTAGGCCCTTCATTTGTAAGCAAAACAAATGTATCCAATTTAGGCAGCATCATATTCTCATGAACTTTAGAATCATTACCAAGAAACGAAAGTACCTGATATTTTAATTGGCGTGCGCGAGCTCTAGTAATTGGTCCAGTATGTATAGAAGCAGGGGCTGTCGGTGTAACAATGGTATTGATGTCCTCATCACATGGAATATGCTGGCAATATAACACAGTAGAGCAAGGAACAGATAATTGCTATCACTACATGCATATATGGCTGGTGGAAAGGCTCTAGAGTTATATTGTTTTGCGAAAAGCCAATTTTTCCCTACATCAAAGGAATATGTTTTATTTAACTATCATGGTGGTTGTTAAACATTGAGAAGGTAAATCCCCATCTCAAACCCAATTAAAAGTAATCATTAAACCCAACAAATTAATTTAGAGTGATGGGATCAAATCAATAATTCAAGTACCAGATACTCAAAAATGTCCATAACCGGGGACACAGCTAATCATGATTAGTTTATACACTCTGCAGAGGTTTGTGCACTGTTCCCCACAAGACTCGATCTCCTCCGTTGGATTTCTCGCACTACATGATGTTTGAGAAACGGATGACCGAGACACAGTCTTTCAGAAGCATTTACTCTTTACTCTGGGTAGACAGTTACACCTACTTTCCCCTACATCTGCTAGCCTACCACTGAAAGAGGTCATGCAACATACTCAACTATGCTAGAGCCCATAATAGCTTGTGGCTGCACACAGAAGTTTCTAGCATGAATAATCTTATGATCCCTTTGAGCCTGGGTGGCGAACCAAAAAGACAACACTGGAATATCCCCAGGTGCCTGCAACCAATCCACCCAGATGTGTATTTAAGTAGCCACCTTAAGTTAACCATTAATTAACAATCTCACATCTGTCATGGATACACTCAAAACCCAATCCACGTCTACGAGCATAGCATGGCAATATAAGCATAACGTAGAAGTAACTCCCAAGGGTTTGATAATAAAGGGCAATAGGTTCTACCTCATCATCTACTTCCCAATACCCACAAGTTAATCACATCCTAATCATGCAGTGTTTGAGGATTGTAACTAATGCATAAAAACTGGGTATGAAAAGAGTATGATCAATGTGTTACTTGCCTTGCTCACGATCTGCAAACCCTAGAGACTCGTAGTAGCACGCTTCGCACTCCGGGAATTCTATCGCAAACAAACAATAGCATACATAAGCAATCAAGCATAGATGCAAGGGTAAAACTCAAATAAGAAGATCAAATCTGAAAGTTCAACTGAAGAGATTCGATCTGCAAAAAGAATCAATCGAATCGGAGCTACGGAACTGAAACTACGGTCAAAAGAACTTCGAAAACAAATCTGCTTGAAACCAAATTTTAAATTGTCAAAATCATGTTCAAGTTGGTTAAACAGAAAGAGGGGTTCGAGACGAAGATTTTGGCGTTGGTTTCACTGGATTTGGATGAATGGTTTAGAAACGGCGAGGGTTTGAAGATCAGGGGCTAATCTGCGATAAAAATAATCGCGGATAGGTCCCTAGCCTAAAATAAGCAGAAAAAGAAAAATCTATCAGACGAATGTCCGCTAATAGAGACGAACGGGTGAAAACGTTCGTTAAAACGAACGAACGAACGAACGTTCGCAAACGAACTAAACTGAGAAAACCGAACTGATCTAAAAAAAACCCAAAGAAACCGGCGGTTCATACCGGACCGGGAAAACCGGCGGGTCGACGGGTCGGGCGGCGGATCTGGCGAGTCCGGCGGCGGCGGCGGGCTTGGCGACGGCGGCGGGCTGCGCGGGCGGCGGCGGGGCAGGCGGCGCGCGGCGCGGGGCGGCGAGCGGCGAGGCAGCGGAGCAGCGGCGGCGACGGCTTGCGGCGCGGCGCGGCAGGCGGCGGGGTGCGGCGGTGGAGCGGGACGAGGTGAGGGGAGGAGGGCGGCGGCGGCCGGTATTTAAGGAGGGAGGGGGCAGGGCCGGCTTGGGGGAGGGGGCAAGGGGAGGCCGTGGCGGCGCCGGACTCCGAGAGGAGTCCCGGTCGGGGACGGGGACGAAGGCGGTGGCGGCTGGGCCAGCCTGCTCGGCTGGGCCTTCGGCCCAGTCGGGCGAAAAGTTTTTTTTTATAAGATTCCGCCGAGAAAAAATCCTAATAAAATAAATAAATAAATAAATTCTAAAAATGCCAAAAACAATTTTCACCGTCTAAATAGAATATTTAGAACAAGTGAACATTTTCTTGGCCTAAAAATGTAATTTTGAAAAATGCATATTTTCTAATTCAAATAAAATAGCAATAAAATCCAAATAAATTTATTTATTTGATTTTAACATTTTTCCTCCAATATTTCTTTTATTTTGGAGAAGTCATATTATCTCCTCTCATATATTTTTAATATGAAATATTTTGGAGAAAAAAATAAATAAAACCAAAATGATCCTCTTTTCAATATTTGAGAAAATTCAAATATGAAAATAATAAAATCCCCAACTCTCTTCGTGGGTCCTTGAGTTGCTTAGGATTTTTAGGGTCACAATCAAAATGCAAATAAAATATGATATGCATATGATGACCTATGTATAACATTCCAAATTGAAAATTTGGGATGTTACACTCCACCAAGCATGCAAATACACATAGTAGTAGTATAATGGTGAATCATATGTAAGTGCAAGCAAGGGTCACAATTGCATGGCAAAGACATAGAAATAGGCATAACATGCAAAGTGAACATGGTACGATGGGCATAAATGAACAAGTGGTATATAGCCCATAGCCCTGTGAGAGCCAAGTAGAAGAGATGTGCGTAGTCCTTGCGCGAAGGGGACGGTGGTAAGGATAGTCCACGGGATCCCAAGTCATCGTTGCTCTCAAGAGCTTGTTTCGTCAACTCTTGGGATTGAGAGGTTGACGAGTATATGTGAGTACCTACACAAAACAAAGGCAAAAGGAAAATTGTGTATGCATGGTATATGTACACATCATCCATCGTGATGCGCACGTGCATGTGTTGGTTAGCACAAAATAGCCAATGCTCAAATAAATGAGATGCGTGATATAGAAATATGTCATCCATCATGAGAGGTTTGTTATTATGTATAGCATAATGGAGACTCAAATTGTGTAATGCATCATGAGAAATATGTAGAGCATTGCTATTCATGGAATGCATATGGTGCACACAATCATGGGAATCATGCAAAGTATGAAATGCATCAAAATCTCCTAATATGTATGAGGAAACTATGGGGGTCTCCTCATGAGCATTAGTGGAAACATCACATGGAGAATATTGACAACATCCAAAACAATGCATATCCCAAGCAATGTGTTCATGGCATGGCATAGTAGATGAATTGCGCAGATCATGTAAAGGAAGCATAGAAATATCATCACAAGAGAAACACATACCAATAACCATCATCTCGTCATCTATGCCATAAGTGCAAATGGATTTATTTTAGGGCGCATGACCATAGGTCTACGTTTGAGATTGTAAAGATGCAATATGGGAGGATCTCACTAAACAATGACAAGTTTAAGGATGTCAAACATGACGTGACTGATAGAATTTTCACGATATCCTATGGAGCATAGCATCATAAACTAGGCAATCAAAACATGATCATCATCATTTCATCTAAAGGGGTGCATTATCGAAACAAAGACATAGTATGCGATGAATCCATAAGGTGTATCAACATCATGCACAGCATCATTCGACAAGATAGTCCACTATGTGGGACAACGAGATATACCATCACCTATGTTAACTTTAGAGCTCGCTCATGGTTTAGGTGAGGTTGCCAAAATTGACACTTTGTCAATATCTTCATCAACTTGATGGTACCATGTGGGGGGCGCAATATCGTCCATCATGACCTCGGTTTCCCATTGGAGGTATGGATTTGTCGAGGATTGGCGCTTCGTCTTTGTTGGAGCATAGCACCAAAAAGGAAAACACACCTCGGAGTAGAGGTAAGTCGTTCGAATCATAGTGGCCTCACATGCCCTCTCAAACTATCTCACTCACTAAGTGTGTGGCTCACTCACTCCCGATAGATGCTCTCATCGTATGGTTGGTGGAGTACTCAAATGGCTCTCACACTCACATAGGATGTGTGGCATGCTCTGGGGGTGTGGGGGCTAGTGGTGGTCATGCAATCCTCTCATAGGAAATGCACTCAATGTCATATATGTTGGAGTCACTCATCTCAATAATGGGGGTGGTGGCTCTCCTCACATGGCAATTGGGGCATCTCATTATATGTGGGTGTCGGAGGAGATTGAAGATTGGCGGAGGTTTGTCCCGATCTTTCGATGAGATGATAGCTATCGTTTTTGGTGAGTAGTGACTTTGACGATCCGACTATCGAACGTGCGAGGACGTCGGCCTTAGCAATCGCTAAACCAACTCCGAGAGGTTATTGACCACGTCGGGCACAATCACCTGACCACGAGGGTCTATTCCTGCAAGTAAACGAAAGAACAAGCAAGGAAGAAACTAAGATTTGCAATCTGGAGATTGCGAATATAGATGAAAGCTTTATTGATCAAGGTGGGGTTCGTGGACGTATTGGTCTGGTCGTTGAACACAAAACGAAGTACGCGAAGTTGCAGCTTATGGCGAACTTTTAATCTAAACAAAACCAAAGTCTAAACGGTGCCCTAAGGGCTGTATATATGGAGGAGGGAGGGGATTTCGTGTGGCCCTTGAAGGAGGGGTCCGAAACCAACCCTATCTTTGTTTCCCCACAGATACGGACTCTAAAAACAGCTATACTCAAGTATTTCGAAATTACATGGGCCTGGCCAATAATAAGGTGACGCAGCACCTATAATAGTCTCTGGACGAAATTTATGAAGTGACATCTTGCATATTTGTCCAAGGATCTCCTGCACTCATTATGGTGGCGCAAAGTCCTGAAATCATCACTTGTAACTCCGTTCTTGTCCTTGTGCATGCCATCATCTCCAGCTTGAAACTGCTCAAGGTTCCTCTTTTCTTGTCCAAGCTAGGCCCTTTCATTTGTAAGCAAAACAAATGTATCAATTTAGGAATGCATCATATTCTCATGAACTTTAGAATCATTACCAAGACAACGAAAGTACCTGATAACTTAATTGGCGTGCGCGGGAGCTCTAGTAATTGGTCCAGTATGTATAGCAGCAGGGGCTGTGGGGTGTAACAATGGTATTGATGTCACTCATCATCCTCCCCTTCTTGAAATGAGTCGTCCTCGACGGAAGCTCTATCCTCACCCAAATAAGGCTCAAATATGAAAATGTTAAAAGTGGGCAACTGTAACCCAAAATTGCAGGCAGACTTCAGTTTGATATGCATTATATTAGTTCTCTCAACACTTAAACAGGAACCTCAGCACGTGGCATTAGCTTTGATTTGCGCAAATCAAGGAAATCTATCCTTACGCAAGTCACCAAAACAAGATTCTCCAGTGTGCCAAAGACAACATGTTTTCTACCCTTATCTCAGCAAGTTGTTATATTTAGCCCCGATTCATATTAGCGATCAATGTTCCCTTAGTTACTCATGCATTTTTAAGATTCAATAGCAGGTGTGGTAGACATCAAATTAACCTTTCTCCGGAAATGGAGAAAGAGGCACAAATCAATAGGGCACGAGGTAGGAAACTGCTAGAGGCGGAGGTGTGTCCCGAATCTTTCGATGAGATGATAGCTATCGTTTTTGGTGGAGTAGACTTTGACGATCCGAATACGAACGTGCGAGAGGACGTCGCGCCTTAGAATCGCTAACCAACTCCGAGAGGTTATTGACCACCCGGAGCAAAATCAACCTGACCAAAGGGTCTATCTCCTGCAGCAAACGAGAACAGCAAGAAACTAAGATTTGCAATCTGGATATTGCGAATATAAGATGAAAGCTTTATTGATCAAGTGGGGTTCTGTGACGTCTGTGTCTGTGTTGTGAACACAAACGAAGTACGCGAAGTGCAGCTATGGCGAACTTTTAATCTAAACAAAACCCAAAGTCTAAACGGTGCCCTAAGGGCGTGTCTATATGGAGGAAGAGGAGGGGGATTTCGTGGCCCTTGAAGGAGGGGTCCGAAACAACCCTATCTCTTGTTTCCCCACACATACGGACTTAAAAACAGCCTATACTCAAGTATTTCGAAATACATGGCCTGGCCCAATATAAGGTGACGCAGCACCCATAATAGCCTCTGGACGAAATTTATGAAAGTGACATCTTGTATATTCGTCCAAGGCTTCCTGCACTCATTATGGTGGCTTCAAAGTCCTTGAAATCATCACTTGTAACTCGTTCTTGTTCCCCTGTGCCATGCATCATCTCCATCTTGAAACTTGCTCCAGGTTCCTCTTTCTTGTCAAGCTAGGCCCTTCATTTGTAAGCAAAACAATGTATCCAATTTAGGCAGCATTCATATTCTCATGAACTTTAGAATCATTACCAAGAACGAAAGTACCGCTGATATTTTAATTGGGTGCGCGAGCTCTAGTAATGGTCCAGTATGTATAGAAGCAGGGGTTGTGGGTTTGAACATGGTATTGATGTCCTTCATCACTCCCCCTTCTTGAAAGAAGTCGTCCCGACGGGAAGCTCATCTTCCTTCACCCAAATAAGGCTTCAGATCTGCAAATGTTTAAAGTGGGACTAACCCCAAAAATCTGCAAGCAGCTCAAGTTTATTTCATTATCATTTATTTCCTAAACACCTTAAAAGGACATAGCACGTGAGGCTATAGCTTTTATTTGCGCGCAAATCAGGAAATCTTATCCTACGGAAATGTAAACAAACAAGATCTCCAGGTGCAAACACAACAGTGTTCTAACTTATCTCCAGCAAGTTTATTATTTAAGCATTCATACGCTCAATGGTCTCCTTAGTTAACTCATGCATTTTTAAGATCAATTCAGACGTTGTTTAGCATCAAAATTAAACTTTCCGAAGATGGAATGAGGCCAACAAATTCACACAACTTCTTCGCCTAGCGTGCACGTAGCGTTGGGCTGGTGGGACAGTATATTGTAGGAGCCACATCAATTCATTCTAATGGACATTAGTATCATGAAAGTCTGAGTGCAAATAGCAGCTGAGCGTGAGCGGGTGGGTTGGTGAGGTTACAGCGGTACGGTGCATCTCAACCAGAGGAGCGCACGCCTCCTACTACTGGGTGGAAGAGTAACGGTTCACCGTGGTATTGGTCTGCGACATGACGACGACT
>JAAAXO010000235.1:49123-83571 GCA_011799875.1 Thinopyrum elongatum | reverse complement strand
ACTCCGGGGGCAGGTTACAGCCCCGTTCGTGACGGTGGCTAGCAGGCAAGAGAACTAGAGGAGGTTGTATCTGGGCACTCGGGAGCCAGCCGTGGGACTCAAGAGGCCCTACCTCAGGCGCCGCCGCGCCCCTGTTGCACCTGATTTTTGCCAGCGTGGGGCGTGCGTACGGACACCGTGGGGCGAAAGGGGGGGGGGGATTGCCTGCGCCGAATGCCCCTCCGGAGGCTAGATGAGAAGCCGGACACACTAACGACCCATGGGAGTGATTGTGGCGAGACCCCGGCCGCCAGATAGAGCTTAGCGTTGGTTTTATCGCGACATGCAGGGACGGACCCGAGCACAGCGCCGTGCCGGTCTTCTGATTGCACGAGCCCATGAAAACAACCGCAGGCGAATGCTACCGCTGCGGAAAGCGACGAACGCGGTTTACCGAACCGGGCCGCCCACCTTACTGTCCCCACTGATAAGCTCATGCGAGAACAAGGCCACCAAGCGCCCAACGGGAGGGGTAGTGATGAAGCGCACGGGAGATAGCCCGAGGGACAGAGCTCAGTCGCTAGGAGTATTCAATGATGCCGGGACAAACACAGCACAGACGCAATGCCAGTCCTTAATCATGAGGCGGTCCGGGCGGGTTGCAACGGGCGCTGGCGACATCATAGTGAGAAGCACCCGAAACATTGCAGTGAACTACTTAGGAAGTTCATGAAGGTAAGGCCAGTTCTTGATACAGCGCCAAAAATGATACAGATGTGGGGTCGGGCCTAGCAGCGAGGATGATGCAGCCCGAGGGGCGCCCTTAGTTGAACCAAACCAAAAGTCAACCTGGGCACATTGTTGTAGAAGCGTTGGAGTAGCTGAAGAGCGTGATTGCGGAGAGGATACGCTTCCTAAAGAGACGGCGGCTCCTGAGGCCCGGGAGTCTGGAGGCCCAGAAGGCTCGCGAGAGTTTGCACTACAAGAAATATGTCAACTTGCGACCATCACTATGGTCGCTGAATGGTCAGTGTTTTTAATTGCGACCTTTTTGTGACCAAAAACAGGATGGTCAAAGCTGACGTCTTTAATGGAATTAACGGACCTTCTTTGGATATGGTCGTAGAAGGCAACGGACCAAAAAACAAAAGGTACGTTGGGGGGACGTTTGGTTGTTGCCCAGGCCATGTCAGATCCACGTGCACAGCTTGATGTGCATAATTGCGACCCCAATGAAAAGGTCATTGATTATAATCAGCTCGGTCCAGTTCGGTGTTATATATGGGTAGAGCCATAATCACCACATTTATATATATTTTCTGTGCCAATTTTTGGCGATAATGACCTGGCCCACCAATCGGCCTTTTATTTTCTGGCCATGGCCTTTCTGGCTCCAAAGTTTTGATTTATTTTTCAACAAAGATGGGCACCACTAGTGGATGGAACCTAGTTGTTAGGTCTAATAAGTGGGTCCCAATGTCGCGGGTTATGGTTATATTCGTCAGATCTCAATTTTCAGTAAATAAATAAACAATATTAAATAGAAAGACAGACAAACAAAATGTTTTCACAACAGAGCACAACTATCCGGAAAAAACATTGTTCACATCATGATACAATCAAACAGAGCCAAACTTGGCCTATTTTTACAACAAACATGGTTCCCATCAGGTTTTATAATTAAAAAAAAGTTCCCATCCAGGTAACACAACTATCAAAAAAATATAACGAGATATCACAGTAAACTAGCTCCAATGAGCTAGAAACTCTATGCATTTCCCCAACGTTCATCCTTGGGAAAACCTCACAACAAAACATTGAATCAAGGAGCATCTGCAAGTAATCAACAAAAATGGTTAGGAACAAAATAAAAGCAGATCTAACAACATGTTAGTAGAAAATGCAAATGCAACACTTTTATCATTTAAGCAAGAAGGACAGGGTCAAAACATTCGATGTTGAAGAATAACCAGAATTTCAATGTTTGAACAGCAAAAAAATTGATAAGTAAGACATATCGAGGTTTAAATCACCCCTAAGGAGAGACACATTGACACCAATATTTGGAAACATTCTGTAGAAAATTGAATCTGATAAACATGCAATGTGAATTTGTCTCTCAACGTATACATATTACAGGTTTAATTAGGGACAGAGAAGCCCCAAATGCTAGTAACTCATGATTACTACCAAAGATGGATTCAGAAAAAGTAAACAAGAAGGTGGCTACAGGTACAAAAGTAAGTCATCACACAGAATAAAATGAGTGGATACAGGACATCCTCTAAAATTGTCATGTCACAAGATTAAAGTAAGCGGTCAGCAAAAGGCATATGAGTGTGTTTGCACACCACACAACATAGCAACGCACCGTGAAAACGAACACATAGCAACGCCAAAGTGAAAAGTTTTAGCCATATTGCCATATGTTTCTAAGGATAATACTACACAGAGAAGGGTTCAGCTCAAGTCTGAACTAGCCTTAAATGGTGGAGTACAGATTTCATGTTGTACAAGTAGACGTTTTGATGGTGTTCCCTCCTTTGCAGAGGCGAAACCCAACATCAAGTGGCTACATAAACAAGAAGCACAAGCTGGAAGTTGCAACCCCGCAACAGAAACACTTGCAAAACAGGGGCCTTGGGGGTTTGGCAGGAGAGTAATACCTGGGGATGTGCCATGAAGTGTAGAAGAAAACCAGGGAGCGCTTCCGTCAGGTTATCTGCCAGTATTCCATGAGAAAAAAAACATGGCATTTCAGAGTACTAATTCAGTTAACCAGAAGAGATGTGCGGTTGAAAGTTCGTATGATTAATGAAACATTTACAGTGGCCGGAAGAAAAGATTTAGAAGATGGCGATGGCGATGATGATCTATAGTTGAGGAGCTGGGAGGTGTAGTTGTTGATGGCGCCGGCGATGCAGCGACCCTTGATGCCCTCCTCGTCCTTACAGTCCCTTGAGACAACACACAGACCATTCTGCTACAGTCAGTATCAGTCCAACAAAACAGAGTGTGGGTTAATTGCTACGTACTGTCATAGGAGTGGCTGTAGACATTGTCGGGGACGTCGACGAAGTGGAGAAGCGCCGGCCAGTGGTACCTGAACCTGACTTTGTCGGCTCAGGAGCAGAGGCTGCTCAGGTTGCCGCCGGCGCCCGACGGCAGCAGCTTGTTCACCACCTTCGCACCACGTCGCTCAGCCGGCCCTGCAAGAAAGCACACATCACGACCATCACACAGCCTCCTCACACTGCCATCTTGTAGGTGAGTCGGGAGGTGACATCGAACATGATGATTGTGCACTGGCCATGGATGCTGAAAAACAGCAGGAGAGAGTAAGAATCCACTGTCAATGATCAGGACACAGAATTCACAAGGAAACTCAGCATTACAAAGTATAAATAAATGAGTTCGGCACTGTCAGTTTTACACAGTATAAATAAATGAGTTCCCACCTCAGCATTACATCAAAGTTTTACACAGTATAAATAAATGAGTTCCCACCTCAGCATTACATCAAACACGTGGTACACACAACATTCCTCTACGCTTAACGCAACCAATTCAGTAACTATGCTATTAAATAAGCTACTTCTTTTCCGGAGCACACATGAGCACCCTGTTTGTGTGATTAGCTCTCGGGGGTTAAATAGTACATGCTCGATTAAAGAGACCAGACATCCATTACATGTAAGGCAACATAGATCATCAGCAGGTATATAAGCATTTAGGCTGGTCACTAATCTGCCATGAGAGGTTCAATCTTTGCACCTCGTGGCCAAATATCAACAGCGCATGATACACATCATCTCCCTAAACTCTAAAGCTATGCTAAAACTGGACGTATAAACTCAAATAGAGTCCATTGATTAGTGATTATTGTATGAAAGTTCCTGCCTAAGCCCTGCATAGCCACATAGGCATAACACCAAACATCTGAGTTGCTCACAGTCAACCAATGCTAAGTATTGACTTGACCCATAGCATTCCGCACATACTGATAACAAGATCCAATTCTGTTACAGGTTGAAGGTATATATTACATACCAGATATGGCTGTCGTTTGCGACTGGGTCGGCGTCGGGACGGCGTGGTGCTGCGGCGCCTGGAGGCCTTCGGACCACCACAACTGGCCGGCATTGCTCCCTTCCAGATCGCCATACCTCCTCCTGCATGAGCTCCAGATCCGCCTTCTTGCTCCCGGCGTCCCGGTCCGACCCCGAGCTCGTGGCCTGCGATCCCTCATCTTCACCGACGGCACAAAAATCAAACACCAAAGGAGCGCATGACAGTGTCAGAACCTCGGCTCGAGAAGGAGAAATGCAAAAACGGAAGAGGGGAAGAAGAGAGGAGGGACCAACCAGAGGCCACCGGTGACGCCCCGCCAGCAACCCTAGCCTCGGAGGAGGGTTGCGGGTGAGTGATGATGCACGGGCGTGGCAAATCTGGCCGGTGGAGTGGAAGCAGCGGAGCGAGGGGAGGCCCTCACTGCCACGTCGCAAATCCGTCCATGTCGCGTCTCCGGGAACAAGGAGGAGATCACGGGCATGGACGGGGCCGGCGGCGCGAGCTTGGGCCAGTCGCGGTCATGGCAGTGCATCGGCCCGTCGAGGCGGGGCAGGGAGCCGGGGCGAGGGAGGCTCTTTGGCCATCGAAGGAGGGCCGGCGGGGAGAGCAGCAAGGGTCGGAGTTTGTGCGCCGGCTGGTGGCAGAGGGGCCCGTCGGTGGAGCTGATGGGGAGCCGCAGAGGAAGGCGAGGGGAGAGGGTGCATGGCGGAGACAAGGTCGGCGGTGGTGGGTGGGGGTGGCGGCGGTGGGAATCGCGGGAGGGAGATGAGACGAGGGAGAGGAAGGCGGGGGCAGCGGGGTGCCTGGATCGCATCTGGGGAATGGGAGTGGATGAGGGTGGGTGGGTGGGTTAGGGTTTGGGTTTCTCGGGAGAAGCTCCACCGTTGATGGGTGTGTGATGGATGGCTCAGATTGCTTCGGACTGGGTGATCCGCGTGATTGTGGTTCCTCGCTTCTCATTTGCCGGTTATCTCGCACTAGAATCTTCAAATTTTAGAGCTAAATCTTGTACTTAAAAAACTACAAATCTGCCTTGTAAAAAGGACCACATCATTTTTCAAAAATATTAGTCCACAACTTATTTACAATTAACTAAAATTTCAAGATCACACCCGTTTACAATTAAGCTAGAAAATCTCAGAAAAATAAGAAGCATCTAACCGTTTATTTGTTGGATTACAAAATCATGGCCATTTATTATGCCCTCGCTGCTGACGACGACGAAAGGATCTGATGCTCATGAGCCCCCCTCCCACAAGTGGGGAAGACGTTGAATGTGGAGAAGAGCCTGCAAATGGCCAATTTTATGACAACATTCTTGGCATAGTTTTGTTCAAATGATATCATATTTTGCACAAGGTTGCATCTTGAAATGACAAACAATGTTGCCTACAAAATTTCATTTTCTTTGCACGAAAATTTTATTTTCCATTTTTCAGTGCTCAAAATGAGTTTTTTGTGAAGGACCAACCATATATTTGTTGCAAAATTGGACCAAATCAATTTTCTAAAATACTAGGCCATATTTAATGCACAATTGACCAAATGGTTGAGTGTCAAAAGTTTTGATCAACCTCTCGTGAAAAAGACAAATTTCTGCCGATTCAATAGGAAGCGGGTCAAATTTGAACTGCAGCTACCTCATAGTTTGCTCTTTATTTTTTCCAAAAATCATTTCTAGGTACATAAGTATCTATTTAATCAGAGAAACACCAAAAGTTTTCCAAGATCCAACCACTTGCTAGGAACGGTCATGCCCGCCATTTTGACTGCATTTTGAAACTGGCATGAAAAATTCTAAAAAAACAAAAAATTGGAAAACCTTCACATTGCGTCATTATATGTGGCCAAGTTACCAGGAAAAATAATAAACTTGTAATACGGTAACTATTTTTAAAAAGTGTTATCAGAAATGAGCTATCATGTGTGGAGATTCATGGTGTTCAAGCCAAATGACCAATCTTATGGTAGCATTCATGGCATAGTTTGTTCAAATGATCTCATATCATGCACAAGGGTGCATATTGGAATGGCAAACAATGTTGCCTAAGGAAGTTTTCATTTTCTTTGGACGAAAAATTCATTTTTCATTTTTCGAGTGCCCAAAATGAGTTTTTTTGTGAAGGACCTACCATATATTTGTTGCAAAATTGGACCAAATTAATTTTCTAAAATACTAGGCCATATTTAATGCACAATTGACCAAATGGTTACGTGTCAAAAGTTTTGATCCACCTCTCATGAAAAAGACAAATTTTTGCCGATTTAGTAGGAAGCGGGTCAAATTTGAATTGCAGCTACCTCATAGTTTGCTCTTTATTTTTTCCAAAAATCATTTCTAGATAAATAAGTATCTATTTAATCAGAGAAACACCAAAAGTTTTCCAAGATCCAACCACTTGCTAGGAACGGTCATGCCTGCCATTTTGACCGCATTTTGAAACTGGCATGAAAAATTCAAAAAAAATTAGAAAACCTTCGCATTGCGTCATTATATGTGGCCAAGTTACCAGGAAAAATAATAAACTTGTAATACGGTAATTTCTTTTAAAAAAGTGTTCTCAGAAATGAGCTATCATGTGTGGAGATTCATGGCTTTCAAGCCAAATGATCAATCTTATGGTAGCATTCATGGCATAGTTTGTTCAAATGATCTCATATCATGCACAAGGGTGCATATTGGAATGGCAAACAATGTTGCCTAAGGAAGTTTTCATTTTCTTTGGACGAAAAATTCATTTTTCATTTTTCGAGTGCCCAAAATGAGTTTTTTTGTGAAGGACCTACCATATATTTGTTGCAAAATTGGACCAAATCAATTTTCTAAAATACTAGGCCATATTTAATGCACAGTTGACCAAATGGTTGAGTGTCAAAAGTTTTGATCCACATCTCGTGAAAAAGACAAATTTCTGCCGATTCAGTAGGAAGCGGGTCAAATTTGAACTGCAGCTACCTCATAGTTTGCTCTTTATTTTTTACAAAATTCATTTCTAGGTACATAAGTATCTATTTAATTAGAGAAACACCAAAAGTTTTCCAAGATCCAACCACTTGCTAGGAACGGTCATGCCCGCCGTTTTGACCGCATTTTAAAAAATTCAATAAATTTTGAAAATTGGAAAACCTTCTCATTGTGTCATTATATGTGGCCAAGTTACCAGGAAAAATAATAAACTTGTAATACGGTAATTATTTTAAAAAATTATTCTCGGAAATGAGCTATCATGTGTGGAGATTCATGGCTTTCAAGCCAAATGATCAATCTTATGGTAGCACTCATGGCATAGTTTGTTCAAATGATCTCATATCATGCACAAGGGTGCATATTGGAATGGCAAACAATGTTGCCTAAGGAAGTTTTCATTTTCTTTGGACAAAAAATTCATTTTTCATTTTTCGAGTGCCCAAAATGAGTTTTTTTGTGAAGGACCTACCATATATTTGTTGCAAAATTGTACCACACCATTTTTATAAAATACTAGGCCATATTTAATGCACAATTGATCAAATGGTTGGGTGAAAAAAGCTTTGATCCACCTCTCATGAAAAAGATAAATTTTCGCCGATTTAGTAGAAAGCGGGTCAAATTTGAACTGCAGCTGCCTTATAGTTTGCTCTTTATTTTTTCTAAAAATCATTTCTAGGTACATAAGTATCTATTTAATCATAGAAACACCAAAAGTTTTCCAAGATCCAAACACTAGCTAGGAACGGTCATGCCTGCCGTTTTGACCGCATTTTGGAACGGGCATGAAAAATTCAAAAAAAAAGTTGAAAAACATTCGCATTGTGTCATTATATGTAACCAATTTACCACGAAAAATAATAAACTTGTAATACGGAAATTATTTTAAAAAAGTGTTCTCAGAAATGAGCTATCATGTGTGAAGATTCATGGCTTTCAAGCCAAATGATCAATCTTATGGCCACATTCATGGCATAGTTTGTTCAAATGATCTCATATTGTGCACAAGGGTGCATCTTGGAATGGCAAACAATGTTGCCTAAGGAAGTTTTCATTTTCTTTGCACGAAAATTTCATTTTCTATTTTTTGAGTGCCCAAAATGATTTTTTTGTGAAGGACCTACCATATATTTGTTGCAAATTTGTACCAAATCAATTTTATAAAATATTAGGCCATATTTAATGCACAATTGACAAAATGGTTGGGTGTCAAAAGTTTTGATCCACCTCTCGTGAAAAAGACAAATTTCCGCCGATTCAGTAGGAAACAGGTCAAATTTGAACTGCAGCTGCCTTATAGTTTGCTCTTTATTTTTTCCAAAAATCATTTATAGTTACATAAGTATCTATTTAATCAGAAATACATGGTTTGGTGGCGACACGTCGAGGTTTGGACGGTGGCCGAGGGCCCCGACTCCAGAGCGCGTAAACTCGCATGCCCGCCGCGTGGCCGTGGCGTTGCCATGCGTTCTAGGAATTCTAGGCATGTCTAGTGGGTTGGGCACTCCTCAGGTAGGTGCTAGGAAGAAAATGACAATAGAAGATTTTCACGAGGAGACTGAACTATGCTCAAACATGAATTAGCAGCCAAGTGCTTGATTAGCGGTATGGGAAATGCACATGGCCAATGGGCATGAGTTTTGGCTGAGGATGATCATCTACTAAGAAGACTGTCTTCACAAATTTTCAGCTCAAATGGAGGAGCCTAGGTGGCACTTGCTTTGCAAAGTACCACACTGGACAGAAATATGAATGTTGAAGCTGGGCTCAAAATAATGAATGGATTGAGCTGAAATTTGGTGGAGGATGGTTATTTGGGCATAGGACAGCACTGTAGAAAATTGATACCATTTGGACATGCCAAAGTGGTACTTCCTTCACAATGCTCTTCTCTGGACAGAAACTTGGGAAAATTAGTGAGAGAAATTGGATAAATTAAATGAGCTCAAATTTTGTGTAGGTAAGTTACATAGGTATGGTCATGCCCTGGTAAATTTTCAGAAATAATGAAGCAATATATAATATAGTTGCTTCACAAACTGAAAAATATGACAAGAATAAAAGATTGGATGATGAGATCACATCGTTTGTTTAATAGAGCTCAAATTTTGTGGAGAGTGATTATTTGAGCATATGGAAGATTTGGAAAAATATAAGATCATTTGGATAAGCCTAGCTAGTACTTACTTCACAAAGCTTCTCTTTGGATAGAAACTTTGGAAATTTGCTGAGAAAGATTTACTAAGAAAATGGAGCTGAATATTGTCATGTGGCAATGATTTGGGTATGGAAGAGTGACCAAAAAGTTTGAAGGTAATAGGATGGGTCTAGATAACACTTGCTTTGCAATGTGCCAATTTGGCCATAAAATATAAATTAAACCTGGGCTCACATAGATGATTTGATTGAGCTGCAATTTGGAGGAGGGTGATAATTTGGGCATATAAAGGAACTGTATAAATTTCATGTCATTTGGATATATAAAAATGGTACTTCCTTCACAATGCTCTCCATTGAACAAAAAATTAGGAAAAATATTGAGGGAAAATGGTTAAATTAAATGAGCTAAAATTTGGTGGAGGGAGATTTATGGGCAGGGTCATGTACTGGTAATTTTTCAGCAATTATAAATCAATATAAAATATAGTTGCTTCACAAACCGAAAATATTATCAGAAACAAAGATTGAATGGTGAGCTCTCATGGATTGGTACATGGGGCTAAAATTTTGTGGAGAGCTATGATATGGGCATATAGAAGATGTGGCAAAAATTCAACTCATTAGGATATGCATAGCTAGTACTTCCTTCACAAAGCTTCTAGCTAAACAAAAACTTTGGAAATTTGCCAAGGAAGATTTACTTGGCAAATGGAGCTGAATTTTGTTATGAGGCAATGATTTGGATAGGAAAGAGTGCCCAAAATTTTTGAGGGCAATCAAGAATATATAAATAGCACTTCCTTCACAAAGTGTGTTTCTGAACAAAATAGGAAAATGAATATTGTTGAATTATTTTTGAACTAGACAAGGAAGGTTTTGACATTTTGATGAAGATATGACCCAAAGAATTTATGAGAATTTTTTGGGAATTTTGGGAATAACAGAAATATAGGTTGCTTCACAACCTAGGGAAAAAATTGACACATGGACATGACACATAGGCAAAACTGATGAGGTGACGCCTAGTCATAGCAATCCACCACAATTTACAAGGTTATGACCATCTATATTGGTCGTGATCAGCTAGAAATAAGGCAGCGGACCAGTGCTGTCTGCTTTACGACCATTTCGTGTAAGGAAATTACGACCTTTCTGACCAAAATGGTCGTTATAGTTTAGGGTTTGGAGCCCTCCGAACAGCTTACGAACAATTGGTCTCAAATGGTCGTAGATTTACGACCATTTCTTCCAGGGTCACTGATAGAAGGTCATAAGTTGACATATTTCCTGTAGTGCCGGCACCTCCTCTGTCAGGACCGTCTGGAGCCTTGCCTCGTGGGCCGCCAAGGCTCCCTGCATGAGGCACTGGTACGAGGCGGCCATGTTCAGCAGACCGAATGGCATGCAAATGTAGCTGCAGGGGTAGCCCCCGCTCCGGCCGACACGGGACGGCCAGAAGAGGCCCTGCGAAGCAGCCCTAGTGAGACCTGGGATGTTGACGCAGACACGCAGCTCGCCGCCCATGTCAGGGGCCGCAGCTGCACCCGGTGGTGCGGGGCGACGCTCACCACGCATGGCTCGCGCCTCCTGAAGCTCCTCGATTGCCTTGGTGATGAACTCCTGAGCGCCTGGCGCCTTGCGCCTTGCTCCTGGAGGCGCGCGTCGAAACACGCCTCCACGTGGTGCCCGAACACCTCCCTAGTCATGTTGGTCAGGTTAGAGGCCCTCCAGATGAAAGCCCCCGAGCCGTCCTGAGGAGGGCGCCGGGCGCGCCTTCCTATGCGAGAGGGAAAGGTGCCCCAGCAGTGGGCGCGAGGCTCAAGGCACGACCAACAGGCGCCATAGCCTCCTGTCAGCCCTTGGGGAGGAGCTACTTCTTCTTCTTGGGGATGGCCTCAGGAGGCAGGACGGCACCCTCGTCGTCAAAGTTCTCGACCGCCGCAGCCTGATAGGCGCGCTCGAGGGAGCACACTGCATCCTTTTCGTCACAGGCGACCGTGATGATACCACCACTTCCTGGCATCTTGAGGACATTGTAGCCGTGGTGAGTTGCTGCCATGAACATGGCGAGGGCAGGATACCCGAGGATGGCATTGTATGTGAGGCCGATGTGGGCGATGTCGAAGTCGATGGGCTCGGTGTGGTAGTTGTCGCGCTTGCCGAAGGTGACAGGGAGGCGGATCTGCCCTATGGGAATGGTGGAGCCATCGGTCACCCCTGAGAAGGGCTTGGTAGGCAGAAGCTGGTCGTAGGGCACTTGGAGCGTCTCAAACATCTTGACGGAAAGAACATTGAGCCCCGCACCACTGTCGATGAGGGTTTTGGTGGCGAGGGCGTTGCTGATGGTTGGCGTGCAGAGCATCGGGAGCGCGCCAGCGGCGGCTGAGCACTTGAATTGGTCCATGGAGTCGAAGGTGATGGCGTGCTTGGACCACCAGAGGGGACGCGACGCCTCGAGCTTGGGGTGGGCCGTGTTCACCTCATGAGCGAACTGCTTGAAGATGCGATGAGAGGCGGGAGCCTGAGCGCCACCCAGGATGCAGGCGATCGCACGAGGCTCTTGGAAGCCCCCAACCCCATCATCTTGGCGGTTGTCGTTGTTTCTCCTTGGTGGCGGCGGCAGCGGAGGGAGGCCGGCATTGCCCTGAGGACGGTCCTCACTAGGCTGGTCTCGCCAGGGGCCATCACGAGGCTGGCCTTGCCAGCGGTCCTCACGGGGTTGGTTGTGCCAGTCCTGGTGAGGGTCGCGGTTGTCCCAGCGGCCACCACCGCGGCCTCCTCCGCGGCCGTAGCCGCGGTCGCTGCGCTCGGGATGGCGGCCGAGGTGCCCGTCTCAGATTGCCCTGAGCTCCTGGCAGTCGTTGGTGTTGTGGCTGTGGACGTTGTGGAAGATGCAGAACGGGCGGTTGCCCCTGGAGGATTCGCCGTGGTCACAGCCGCGCTTCATCTCAGGTTCAGCCGCAAGCACAGCGGGGCCCTTGCGCTTTACCTCCTTAGCCTTGGCCTTCTTGTCTTCAGGATCGACCTCCGGAAGCTCCAGGAGGGAGAGGCGACCTTCCTCTACCCTCGCGCACCTGGCGGCCATGTTGAACATCTCCAGAGCCGAACACAAGTCCTCGTGTATGGCGAGCTCCTCCTTCATCTTGACATCCCGGACGCCCTCAGAGAACGCTGAAATGATGGCCTCGTCCGACACCTTTGGGATCTTGAGGCGAACGTTCGTTAAGCGCTGTATGTACTTGTGCAAGGTTTCACCCGGCTGCTGCTTTATGCGCCGCAGGTCGCCTGCTGCAGGAGCGCAGTCGCGAGTGCCCTGGAAGTTAGTGATGAAGTGCTCGCATAGCTTGTCCCAGGAGGAGATCGACCCCACTGGGAGGTTCAGGAGCGAAGAACACGCGCCATCCTTGAGGGCCATGGGGAACCAGTTCGCCATGACCTTGTCGTTGCCGTTCGCCGCCTCGATGCTCAGCTCATAGAGCTGGAGAAATTCCGCGGGGTCAGGAGTGTTGTCGTACCGTGGAGGCAGATCCGTCTTGAACTTGCCGGGCCAAACGACGCGGCACAACTCCGGGGTGAAAGAGCGGCAGCCTGCCGCACTCACAGGGGCCGGTCGCATGGGGGAGCTTGATCTTGGCGCCCGCGCGCCACCGCCTCTGGTGGCACGCGGTCTTGATGCGGCGGCACTGCAAGCGCGCACGCTTTTCCTTGGGGCAGCTGCACCACCTGACAGCTTGCTTCATCGCGCGTCGGCGCCCTGCGCGGCGGGTCGCGTTGGGGTGCCTCACGCTTGGGCTCAGGGTCCACGTCGTGCAAAGGAGGAGGATGGGGCGCGCCGTGAGCAACATCGCCCGCCAGGGACGGTGGGGGACGAGGCGAAGGGATGGTGCAGGGGCCTTACCGGCGGCATTGACGAGCTCGGCAATGCGGCCGAGCCAGTCGTCGTAGAGGTCGTTGGCCAGACAGTAACGCAGAAGCTCACGCGCCATGAGCAGCGCAGCCTGCATGTTTGTCGGCCTGCGACGAGCATGAGAAGACAACGCCATGGCCGGAGTTGGTGATGGATTTGCAGTACGGCCGTCACGCCGCACGAACGGTGGCAGTGACGAATCCCGCAGTTCATGAGCAGCAGGATCGGTGGCGGCGTTAGCCACCGGGGAGGCGGAGCGGCGAGTAGCGCCATTGCCCACGGGTGCCGTCAGAGCGACACGAGCGGCCGAGGGTGAACTACTCCCTCCTCATCATGGAGACTGCCGGGATGATGAAGATGGCCACCGGTAATGGTTTCCCCCTCCGGCAGGGTGCCAGAACGGGATCCCGATTGATTTTTCGTGGCTACAAAGGCTTGCGGCGCCGTTGCCCACGGGTGCTGTCTTAGCGACACGAGCGGCCCGGCGCTCAGCACGGACATGGCGAGCGTCGACCATAGGAACGACGGAACGGCTGCGGAGCGAACGATGGAAGAGAGGCTTTGACACGCCCCTATCTGGCGCGCCAAATGTCGGATTCAGGGCTCCGCAGAGCCAAGAAAGGTTCGAACTTTGGGGCGTGTGCGAAGGACTCAACCTATCAAGCCTACCAGCTCATCGCCCCACGGCCTAGCTCGATGCACACGAACAAGGAAGAAGATGAACACGACAGTTTACCCAGGTTCGGGCCACCTTGCGGTGTAAGACCTTACTCCTGCTTTGTGGTGGATTGGCCTCACGAGGGGCTGAGGATGAACTAGTACAAGGGATGAACAACCACGCGAGGTCTATGGGTGAGGGAATGAGTCGACCTGGGATCGGATCGGGGGTCCCTTCTACGGTGGTGGCTACCCTATTTTTATAGTGGCCGCGGTCCTCTTCCCCCAAAACGTTGGCGGGAAGGGATCCCACAGTGGCCAATTTGAAAGGGGACAAGTAGTACATCTTATCCTGATGAAAGGTGGTCTTCACCTACAAAGCTTCTGATCTTGACGCAGCGGTGGGCTCGGCGATGACATCCGTCCTGCCGTGCTGGTGGCCTTGGTCTCGTTGCACTGGAATGGAAACCTTTGCCAGATTCCTCGGGAACCCACGCCTGTCCTTGCCTCCTTAGCACCAAAGAGGAAACTGCCTTCTCTGCGCCCGCTGGCGCCCGCCTGCCTTGGTAGTCATGGCTTGCGTCATGGTAGCCTCATGAGGCTGAGTACCTGCATAGAAATCTCCGCTCCTCGGGAGGCCGCTCCCTCGGGAGGTCTTGGTGTCGTCCACCTCGCGAGGCTTGGCCCCTCGCGAGGGTCTTGTCTTTGCGGTCTTATAGATGGGTGATGTCTACTACGCAACCTTCTTCTTGTAGACTCGTGTTGGGCCTCCAAGCGCAGAGTTTTGTAGGACAGTAGCAAATTTCCCTCAAGTGCATGACCTAAGGTTTATCAAACCATGGGAGGCGTAGGATGAAGGTGGTCTCTCTCTCAAACAACCCTGCAACTAAATAACAAATAGTCTCTTGTGTCCCCAACACTCCCAATACAATGGTAAATTGTATAGGTGCACTAGTTCGGCGAAGAGATGGTGATACAAGTGTGATATGGATGGTAGATATAGGTTTTTGTAATCTGAAAATATAAAAACAGCAAGGTAACTAGTAACAAAAGTGAGTAAAAATGGTATTGCAATGCTTAGAAACAAGGCCTAGGGTTCATACTTTCACTAGTGCAAGTTCTCTCAACAATGATAACATAATTAGATCATATGGAAATCCCTCAACGTGCGAAAAAAGTCACTCCAAAGTTCCTATCGCGGAGAACATAAGATGAAATTGCTTGTAGGGTATGAAACCACCTCAAAGTTATTCTTTTCGATCAATCCATTGAGCTATTCCTATAAGTGTCACAAACAGCCCTAGAGTTCGTAATAAAATAACACCATATGACACACATCAATCAACCCTAATGTCACCTAGATACTCCAATGTCACCACAAGTATCCGTGGGTCAATTATACGATATGCATCAAACAACTTCAGATTCATAATATTCAATCCAACATAAAGAACCTCAAAGAGTGCCCCAAGATTTCTACCGGAGAAACAAGGACGAAAACGTGCATCAACCCCTATGCATAGATTACCCCAATGTCACCTCGGGAATCCGCGAGTTGAGTGCCAAAACATACATCAAGTGAATCAATAGAACATCCCATTGTCACCACAGATATCCCATCGCAAGACATACATCAAGTGTTCTCAAATCCATAATAGTATTCAATCCGATAGTAATGAAACCTCAAAGGTAAATCTCAATTCATCACAAGAAGACAGAGGGGGAGAAACACCATATGATTCAACTATAGTAACAAAGCTCGCGGTACATCAAGATCGTACCAAATCAAGAACACGAGAGAGAGAAAGATCAAACACATAGCTACTGGTACATACCCTCATCCCCAAGGGTGAACTACTACCTCGTCATGGAGATCGCCGGGATGATGAAGATGGCCATCGGTGATGGTTTCCCCCTCCGGCAGGGTGCCGGAACAGGCTCCCGATTGGTTTTTCGTGGCTACAAACGCTAGCGGCACCGTTGCCCACGGGTGCCGTCTGAGCGACACGAGCGGCCCGGCGCTTGGCACGGACATGGCGAGCGTCGACCATAGGAACGACGGAACGGCGGCGGAGCGAACGATGGAAGAGAGGCTTCGACACGCCCCTATCTAGCGCGCCAAATGTCGGATTGAGGGCTCCGCAGACCCAAGAAAGGTTTGAACTCTGGGGAGTGTGCGAAGGTCTCAACCTATCCAGCCTACCAGCTCGTCGCCCCATGGCCTAGCTCGATGCACACGAACAAGGAAGAAGATGAACACGACAGTTTACTCAGGCTCGGGCCACCTTGCGGTGTAAGACCCTACTCCTGCTTTGTGGTGGATTGGCCTCACGAGGGGCTGAGGATGAACTAGTACAAGGGATGAACAACCTTGCGAGGTCTATGGGTGAGGGAATGAGTCGACCTGGGATCGGATCGGGGGTCCCTTCTATGGTGGTGGCTAACCTATATTTATAGTGGCAGTGGTCCTCTTCCCCCAAAACGTTGGCGGGAAGGGATCCCACAGTGGCCAATTTGAAAGGGGACAAGTAGTACATCTTATCCTGACGAAAGGTGGTCTTCACCTGCAAAGCTTCTGGTCGTGACGCAGCGGTGGGCTCGGCGATGACATCCATCCTGCCGTGCTGGTGGCCTTGGTCTCGTTGCACCGGAATGGAAACCTTTGCCAGATTCCTCGGGACCCATGCCTGTCCTTGCCTCCTTAGCACCAAAGAGGGAACTGCCTTCTCTGCGCCTGCTGGTGCCCGCCTGCCTTGGTCATCACGGCTTACGTCATGGTAGCCTCATGAGGCTGAGTGCCTGCATAGAAATCTCCGCTCCTCGGGAGGCTGCCTAGGGAGGCTGCTCCCTCGGGAGGTCTTGGTGTCGTCTGCCTCGCAGGGCTTGGCCCCTCGCGAGGGTCTTGTCTTGGCGGTCTTGTAGATGGGTAATGTCTACTATGCAACCTTCTTCTTGTAGACTCATGTTGGGCCTCCAAGTGCAGAGTTTTGTAGGACAGTAGCAAATTTCCCTCAAGTGGATGACCTAAGGTTTATCAATCCGTGGGCACGTAGGATGAAGATGGTTTCTCTCAAACAACCCTGCAACCAAATAACAAAGTGTCTATTGTGTCCCCAACACACCCAATACAATTGTAAATTGTATAGGTGCACTAGTTCGGCGAAGAGATGGTGATACAAGTGTGATATGGATGGTAGATATAGGTTTTTGTAATATGAAAATATAAAAACAGCAAGGTAACTAGTAACAAAAGTGAGTAAAAACGGTATTGCAATGCTTAGAAACAAGGCCTAGGGTTCATACTTTCACTAGTGCAAGTTCTCTCAACAATGATAACATAATTAGATCATATGGAAATCCCTCAACGTGCGACAAAAGTCACTCCAAAGTTCCTATCGCGGAGAACATAAGATGAAATTGCTTGTAGGGTATGAAACCACCTCAAAGTTATTCTTTCCGATCGATCCATTGAGCTATTCCTATAAGTGTCACAAACAGCCCTAGAGTTCGTAGTAAAATAAGACCATATGACACACATCAATCAACCCTAATGCCACCTAGATACTCCAATGTCACCACAAGTATCCGTGGGTCAATTATACGATATGCATCAAACAACTTCAGATTCATAATATTCAATCCAACATAAAGAACCTCAAAGAGTGCCCCAAGATTTCTACCGGAGAAACAAGGACGAAAACATGCATCAACCCCTATGCATAGATTACCCCAATGTCACCTTGGGAATCCGCGAGTTGAGTGCCAAAACATACATCAAGTGAATCAATAGAACATCCCATTGTCACCATAGATATCCCATCGCAAGACATACATCAAGTGTTCTCAAATCCATAATAGTATTCAATTCGATAGTAATGAAACCTCAAAGGTAAAACTCAGTTCATCACAAGAAGATAAAGGGGGAGAAACACCATATGATTCAACCATAGTAACAAAGCTCGCGATACATCAAGATCGTGCCAAATCAAGAACACAAGAGAGAAAGAGAGAGAGAGAGAGAGAGAGAGAGAGATCAAACACATAGCTACTGGTACATACCCTCAGCCCCAAGGGTGAACTACTCCCTCCCCATCATGGAGACCGCCGGGATGATGAAGATGGCCACCGGTGATGGTTTCCCCCTCCGATAGGGTGCCGGAATGGGCTCCCGATTGGTTTTTCGTGGCTATAAAGGCTTCCGGCGCCGTTGCCCACGGGTGCCGTCTGAGCGACACGAGCGGCCCGGCGCTCGGCACGGACACGGCGAGCGTTAACCATAGGAACGACGGAACGGTGGCGGAGCGAACGATGGAAGAGAGGCTTCGACACGCCCCTATCTGGCGCGCCAAATGTCGGATTCAGGGCTCCGCAGACCCAAGAAAGGTTCGAACTCTGGGGCGTGTGTGAAGGACTCAACCTATCCAGCCTACCAGCTCGTCGCCCCACGGCCTAGGTCGATGCACATGAACAAGGAAGAAGATGAACACGGCAGTTTACCCAGGTTTGGGCCACCTTGCGGTGTAAGACCCTACTCCTGCTTTGTGCTGGATTGGCCTCACGAGGGGCTAAGGATGAACTAGTACAAGGGATGAACAACCTCGTGAGGTCTATGGGTGAGGGAATGAGTCAACCTGGGATCGGATCGGGGGTCCCTTCTGCGGTGGTGGCTACCCTATATTTATAGTGGCCGCGATCCTCTTCCCCCAAAACGTTGACGGGAAGGGAACCCACAGTGGCCAATTTGAAAGGGGACAAGTAGTACATCTTATCCTGACGAAAGGTGGTCTTCACCTGCAATGGTTCTGATCATGACGCAGCGGTGGGCTCGGCGATGACATCCATCCTGACGTGCTGGTGGCCTTGGTCTCGTTGCATCGGAATGGAAACCTTTGCCAGATTCCTCGGGAACCCACGCCTGTCCTTGCCTCCTTAGCACCAAGGAGGAAACTGCCTTCTCTGCGCCCACTGGCGCCCGCCTGCCTTAGACGTCACGGCTTGCGCCATGGTAGCCTCATGGGGATGAGTACCTGCATAGAAATCTTTGCTCCTCGGGAGGCCGCTCCCTCGGGAGGTCTTGGTGTCGTCCACCTCGCGAGGCTTGGCCCCTCGCGAGGGTCTTGTCTTGGCTGTCTTGTAGATGGGTGATGTCTACTATGCAACCTTCTTCTTGTAGACTCGTGTTGGGCCTCCAAGCGCGGAGTTTTGTAGGACAGTAGCAAATTTCCCTCAAGTGGATGACCTAAGGTTTATCAATCTGTGGGAGGCGTAGGATGAAGATGGTCTCTCTCTCAAACAACCCTGCAACCAAATAACAAAGAGTCTCTTGTGTCCCCAACACACCCAATACAATGGTAAATTGTATAGGTGCACTAGTTTGGCGAAGAGATGGTGATACAAGTGTGATATGGATGGTAGATATAGGTTTTTGTAATCTAAAAATATAAAAACAGCAAGGTAACTAGAAACAAAAGTGAGTAAAAACGGTATTGCAATGCTTAGAAACAAGGCCTAGGGTTCATACTTTCACTAGTGCAAGTTCTCTCAACAATGATAACATAATTAGATCATATGGAAATCCCTCAACGTGCGACAAAAGTCACTCCAAAGTTCCTATCGCGGAGAACATAAGATGAAATTGCTTGTAGGGTACGAAACCACCTCAAAGTTATTCTTTCTGATCAATCCATTGAGCTATTCCTATAAGTGTCACAAACAGCCCTAGAGTTCGTAGTAAAATAACACCATATGACACACATCAATCAACCCTAATGCCACCTAGATACTCCAATGTCACCACAAGTATCCGTGGGTCAATTATACGATATGCATCAAACAACTTCAGATTCATAATATTCAATCCAACATAAAGAACCTCAAAGAGTGCCCCAAGATTTCTACCGAAGAAACAAGGACGAAAACGTGCATCAACCCCTATGCATAGATTACCCCAATGTCACCTCGGGAATCTGCGAGTTGAGTGCCAAATCAAGAACACGAGAGAGAGAGATCAAACACATAGCTACTGGTACATACCCTCAGCCCCGGGGGTGAACTACTCCCTCCTCGTCATGGAGACCGCCGGGATGATGAAGATGGCCACCGGTGATGGTTTCCTCCTCCGGTAGGGTGCCAGAATGGGCTCTCGATTGGTTTTTCGTGGCTACAAAGGCTTGCGGCGCCGTTGCCCACGGGTGCCGTCTGAGCGACACGAGCGGCCCGGCGCTCGGCACAGACACGGCGAGCATCGACCATAGGAATGACAGAACAGCGGCGGAGCGAACGATGGAAGAGAGGCTTCGACACATCCCTATCTGGCGCGCCAAATGTCGGATTCAGGGCTCCGCAGACCCAAGAAAGGTTCGAACTCTGGGGCGTGTGCGAAGGAATCAACCTATCCAGCATACCAGCGCGTCGCCCCACGGCCTAGGTTGATGCACACTAACAAGGAAGAAGATGAACACGGCAGTTTACCCAGGTTCGGGCCACCTTGCGGTGTAAGACCCTACTCTCACTTTGTGGTAGATTGGCTTCACGAGGGGCTGAGGATGAACTAGTACAAGGGATGAACAACCTCGCGAGGTCTATGGGTGATGGAATGAGTCGACCTTGGATCGGATCGGGGGTCCCTTCTACGGTGGTGGCTAACCTATATTTATAGTGGCCGCGGTCCTCTTCCCTCAAAACGTTGGTGGGAAGGGATCCCACAGTGGCCAATTTGAAAGGGGACAAGTAGTACATCTTATCCTGACGAAAGGTGGTCTTCACCTGCAAAGCTTCTGATCGTGACGTAGCGGTGGGCTCGGCGATGACATCCGTCCTACCGTGCTGGTGGCCTTGGTCTCGTTGCACCGGAATGGAAACCTTTGTCAGATTCCTCGGGAACCCACGCCTGTCCTTGCCTCCTTAGCACCAAAGAGGAAACTGCCTTCTGTGCGCCCGCTGGCGCCCGCCTGCCTTGGTCGTCACGGCTTGCGTCATGGTAGCCTCATGAGGCTGAGTACCTGCATAGAAATCTCCGCTCCTCGGGAGGCCGCCTAGGGAGGCCGCTCCCTCAGGAGGTCTTGGTGTTGTCTGCCTCACGAGGCTTGGCCCCTCGCGAGGGTCTTGTCTTGGCGGTCTTGTAGATGGGTGATGTCTACTACGCAACCTTCTTCTTGTAGACTCGTGTTGGGCCTCCAAGCGCAGAGTTTTGTAGGACAGTAGCAAATTTCCCTCAAGTGGATGACCTAAGGTTTATCAATCCGTGGGAGGTGTAGGATGAAGATGGTCTCTCTCAAACAACCCTGCAACTAAATAACAAAGAGTCTCTTGTGTCCCCAACACACCCAATACAATGGTAAATTGTATAGGTGCACTAGTTCGGCGAAGAGATGTTGATACAAGTGTGATATGGATGGTAGATATAGGTTTTTGTAATCTGAAAATATAAAAACAGCAAGGTAACTAGTAACAAAAGTGAATAAAAACGGTATTGCAATGCTTAGAAACAAGGCGTAGGGTTCATACTTTCACTAGTGCAAGTTCTCTCAACAATGATAACATAATTAGATCATATGGAAATCCCTCAACGTGCGACAAAAGTCACTCCAAAGTTCCTATCGCGGAGAACATAAGATGAAATTGCTTGTAGGGTACGAAACCACCTCAAAGTTATTCTTTCCGATCAATCCATTGAGCTATTCCTATAAGTGTCACAAACAGCCCTAGAGTTCGTAGTAAAATAAGACCATATGACACACATCAATCAACCCTAATGTCACCTAGATACTCCAATGTCACCACAAGTATCCGTGGGTCAATTATACGTTATGCATCAAACAACTTCAGATTCATAATATTCAATCCAACATAAAGAACCTCAAAGAGTGCCCTAAGATTTCTACCGGAGAAACAAGGACAAAAACGTGCATCAACCCCTATGCATAGATTACCCCAATGTCACCTTGGGAATCCGTGAGTTGAGTGCCAAAACATACATCAAGTGAATCAATAGAACATCCCATTGTCACCACAGATATCCCATCGCAAGACATACATCAAGTGTTCTCAAATCCATAATAGTATTCAATCCGATGATAATGAAACCTCAAAGGTAAAACTCAATTCATCACAAGAAGGTAGAGGGGGAGAAACACCATATGATTCAACTATAATAACAAAGCTAGCGGTACATCAAGATCGTGCCAAATCAAGAACACGTGAGAGAGAGATCAAACACATAGCTACTGGTACATACCCTTAGCCCCGAGGGTGAACTACTCCCTCCTCGTCATGGAGATCGCCGGGATGATGAAGATGGCCACCGGTGATGGGTTCCCCCTCCGGCAGGGTGCCGGAACGGGCTCCCGATTGGTTTTTCGTGGCTACAAAGGCTTGCGGCGGCGGAACCCCCGATCTAGGTTTATTTCTGAGGTTTTTGGGATTTATATGAGGTGTTGGCGTCGGGGACAAGTCAAGGGGGCCCACGAGGCGACGACAAGGCAGGGGGGCGCGCCGTCCACCCTTGTGGTTGCCTCGGGACTCCTCTCTGATATATTTTCATTCTAGTATTTTTTATATTTTCCAAAAATATTCTCTGTAAATTTTCAGCTCATTCCGAGAACTTTTATTTCTGCACAAAAAACGACACCACGGTAATTCTACTGAAAACAGCGTCAGTCCGGGTTAGTTCTAATAAAATCATACCAAAACCATATAAAATTGTTGTAAACATGGCATGAATACTTCATAAATTATAGATACGTTGGAGGCGTATCAACATCCCCAAGCGTAATTCATGCTCGTCCTCGAGTAGGTAAATGATAAAAGGAATAATTTATGAAGTGTGAATGCTAGCAAGTGCACAAGTTTTATCAATGATCATTTCAATCACTTTTTCTAGCATCATTATATATCATAACAGTAGCTTATATCATAAAGCTTCTCATAATCAAGTAACAAGCTATTCACATGTTAAAGCATAGACCATAAACTTTCTTGAAAACTAACAAACTATGTTCTCAGTCATCAAACAATTGCAATTCATCTTATTTCCAGGAAGGGTCTATGTAAGAGCTTTGATTTAGCAAATCCCACATACTCAACTATCATATAGTCTTCCATGATTGCTACCACTCAAAGCATATTTTTAGAACAAATAGCATCCATTGAACACAGAGAAAGATAGGGGCTTAATGTTTCACCTCCCAACTTATTTATCATATAGATAATTGTCAACAATAATAATTCATGTTCAAATATATTTGAATGGCCATATATGCTTAGATCTTTCCCCATCACATGATGCTTGCCAACTAAAGAGTAGGTTGGAATGAGAAGGAATACTACTGTAACACCCCATGTCATTAGCCACAGTAATCACTTTTGATAATGGCAAGTCAGCATGATTAACAGTGCCAAATCATCATTTGCATCATATTGCATTTCAACTCCTAACTCAAATTCAAATTTAAATCAAGTGAAAAAATAAAAGTTGTTCAAACACATAAACTAAAATGTTCAATAAATAGCAAATATTACAGAGACTATTCTAAAATTGTAACCAACATTTAATAAATTGATTAAGTAACTCAAACATCCTCTAGCAGTGGCTGAAAATAATATCTATTAACCATTTATTTAATCTAAATTAAATATGAAATGATATTTTGCCCAAACTAGTTTCTGGTGTTAGGGTATAATGCACTGCTAATTATGGACTAGGTCACCCTTTTTACAAAATGCATTTAGTGCCCAAACATTTTGCAAACAGAAAAGAAAAGAAACAGAAAAAGAGAAAATAGAAAAGGCCTAAAGGCGCTACTGTGCACTTAGGCCTGCTGGCTACAGTGCCAGCCCAGCCCACTCCGTGTCGTCCCCCACCTCCCGCACTGCTCCGCGCCTCGCTGTTGAGCACCTCGCGCGCGCGAGCCAGGCCCTTCCTCCTTGCGGTCGACAGCGCGCCCGCGCCCGCGCTGGGGATAAGAGCAGCTCCCCGCTCTCCCTGGCGAACCCTAGCCACCATTCCCCCCTTCCTCCCTCGTTCACCAGCTCGCCCGATGCCGCCATGATCGGCCTCCGCTGAAGCTCGCGGCCACCGCCTCTGCCTCGCCACCGCGACGTGTCCACGAGCTCCGCCGTGCTCCTCTACGCCTCCTGCGCCGGCGAACCGAAGCCGAACGCCTCTGCATCGCTGGGCTGCGTCGTCTTCTTCCCCTACGGCCGCCTGCATCGCCGCCGTCGATTCGCGCCGCCCCGAGCTCCTCCGTTCTTCCCCGGGCCTTCTCTGCAACGCCGGTGAGCCCCTGCGCCGAACGCGCTTCTCCTTTGCCCCTCTAGTGGCCCTAGCGATCTCCTCCACCATAGCCGAATGCGCCGCCGCGTACTTCGTCGCCGGCGACCGTCCGACGACGTGCTGCTACCCGTTTTGCTCACCGCCGCCCGTAGGACCTCCCTAGCACCTCGCCTCGTTCATTTGCGCACCGTAGCCCCGATTCCGTCGCACGCCCGAACCACCTCGCCGCCGGCGAGCTCCTGGCGCTCAGCTTCGGCCTCCCCAGCACCCCGCACCGCCACCATTCGACGCGCGACGCCGAGCCGCGTCGAACGCAAGCAACTGCAACCCCTGGGACCCCCTGTGTGCGAAACCCGAGCCAAGCCCGATGCGCGCCGCCGCGTTTTGGCTCTCCAGAGCTACTCCGGCGCGTCACCGGCCGCTGCTGACCTGGCCTGGGTGGGCCCCGCCCAGTGCCACTGACCCCTGGGCCCCAGTTGACCTGTTGACCAAGTCAACTGCTGACGTGGCCGCCCCTGTCTCACTGACATGTGGGGCCCAGCCATTTAAACGAATTTAAATAAATAGATAATTAGTTAATTAGCTAATTAGTTAATTAAAATCCTAAACACACACTGACTACTGGGCCCCACCTCCTAATTAGTTTAGTTAAATTAAATTAACCCTGGTTAATTAGCTGGGTCACTGACATGTGGGTCCCACTGGACCCACCTGTCAGGTTTGACCCTGGTCAGCTGGGTTTGACCTGCTGACATCAGCATGATGTCATGCTGACGTCTTCATTCACTATTCTGGATAATTCGAATTTAAATAAATAATTAAATTCAGAAAAAGATTAAAACTTTAGAAAATCATATTAAATAAACCGTAACTCCGATGAAAATAATTTATATATGAAAGTTGCTCAGAATTTTGATACGAACCCGAATACGCCCTTTGTATTCCTGTCAGATGCCCCTAGCTATATGAACATTGAACTTTTAGACCGGTTTCGATAAATGAATAGTGCCCAACTTTAATTAAATAAATCCGAATAAATTCCTAAATTAACTAAATCATTTAGTTAGGCAGTAGAACACCCCGGCATATCATTTAGTCATGTCATGCATATTGTTTGCATTTTTGCCGTGAATTTATTGTTTCTCTCTCCCTCCTTCTCTCTCGATAGACGCCAATACCGACGACGCTGCAGCTGGGTACGACTACACTACAGACGAGCAGCCCGTTGACGACCCCTCTTTCTTGCCAGAGCAACCAGGCAAGCCCCCCCTTGACATCCAGATATCGCCCATTCCATTTCTCCTGCTTGCATTAGATTTTGCTATGTTAATGTTTGTCCTATTCTGATGCATAGCTGCTTTCGTAACCTGTTCATTGTTACCTTACGTGCCTATGATAAACTGTTTAGTATAGGTTGGTAGTGAACCATCAGTGACCCCACCCTTTACCCCTGATGCCCTGCTTCATCATCGACTGCTCGATCAACGTGATCGATGACCAGAGACCGACACATCACTTCACCCCCTTAGTTGTACGACTTTGCATAGCTACTCTCAAGTGCTGAGGGTGATACCTCGTAACGCACTCTTGATAAATACTCTGCATGTGTAGCTGTTCGGTCATGGTCATCGAGGGTGATTCCTCCTTCTCCATTTCTGATACGACTTGTCGTGCAACCCCTCAGTGTGAAACTCGAGGGTGATACCTCATATGTTCACCCTGATGATTTCGTCGAGTGGAATCCACCGAGGGTGATTCCTCGGGGTTTCCCCCTTGATGTTATGACCACACGGTTACCTTGACCTTGTGTATAGGTGGGTCGACCTGATGGGTACCCGCAGGGGATCTATGATATCGGGTGTGCCGGAAGGGCACTCGAGTGTGATATTGTGATGGAGCTTCAGAAACTGATTGTCTTCGCGTGATACTAAATGAGCCTATTGGATTGGGTGTGTGATCTAAGTGGGTCGATGTGCCCTATACGCACTACCACCACGCGGCATAATGGTTATGGGGCCCTCTGTGATGCGTTTCTTCCGAAAGCTCGTCAGACGTCACAATTCACGTGGCGGGCTGATTGTCGGGATTGGGCGGATACCACTGATGAGTCCGTGTCGCGCCTGCACCCCGGCCAGTCTCGCAACACGCCGGGTGCCCAGGGCGATGGCCCAAGACCTCTGGGTGCATAGGTTAGTCCGGCGTGCTGTCCTCTCTGTGAGCCTAGGTAGGGCGCTGCTTCGTGTTGATCTCCCGAGGCCGGCATTACCCAGCAAGTGTGTCCGCCAGAGGTGATCGAGCGTGTTGGGTAACAGTAGTGCACCCTGCAGGAAGAATGATCTATCGATAGCCGGTCCTACAGTAAAGGACGCTCAGTTTGTGTATCCCGATCTACTACTTGAACTGGATACTTGTTACTTAATGAAGCTTCGGGATCGCTTTCTCGCTGGGAGTCGAGGAAGGATCTCTAGGCTTGCTTCAACATGTTTGCTAAATAAAATGCTATTCTACTCTCTCCTATTGCTGCAAGAGATGGCTTCGTGAAGATTGTTGAAGATGCTAGTCTTTGATAGGACTAGGCCTCCTCTCTATTCTGGTATTCTGTAGCCCAGTCCACATATACAGCCTTTCTCCATGATAATGTTGCATATGTAGTATAGATCCTTGCTTGCTGAGTACTTCAGATGAGTACTCACAGTTGCTTTGTTACTTCTTTTCCCCATCTCCCCACCTTGTTGATACATCAGACGATGGAGCCCCGGAGCCAGATGCCACCTCAGGAGCTTACTACCAGGAGGGTCCAGACGACACTTACTACTGGATCGAGCCAGCCGACCAGGAGTAGGATCGGAGGCTCCCAGGCAGGAGGCCAATGCCTTTCGATCTAGAGTCGTTGTTTGTGCTAGCCTTCTTAAGGCAAAACTTGTCTAACTATGTCTGTACTCAGATATTATTTGTCTGACTGACTTATGTATTCGGATCTTCGGATCCCTGGTCTGTAATATTGTGGATCTCTGTTTATTTGTGTTAGAGTTGTGTTGTGATATCTTCCCGTGAGTCCCTGTGCTTGATCGTGCATGTTTGCTTGTATGATTAGTGCACGATTAAGTTGGGGGCGTCACAACTACTGACTCTTGCATAAAAGTAAAAGATAGGCCCTTCGCAGAGGGAAGCAGGGATTTGTAGAGGTGCCAGAGCTCGAAGCTTTTAAAACAGAGATGAACATAATTTTGAGAGGTATGCTTTCATTGTCAACGTAACGACCGAGAGTTCTCACTATCTTCCATGCTAGACACATTATAGGCGGTTCCCAAATAGAATGGTAAAGTTTTTACTCCCCCTCAACCAACAAGCACACTCCACGGCTTATCCGAAACAACGGGTACCGTCCAAACCAACAACAATCCTGGGGGAGTTTTGTTTAATATTATTTTTTGATTTGACTTTGAGCATGGGACTGGACATCCCGATTATCAGCGTGTGGCCGGCGGATGAGGCGGGATCGTCCGGAGAGGCGTGGCAGCTTGCAGCCACGGAGAAGTCACACGGTGGGAGGAGTTGGTGGAGGTGGGCTGGTATGTGGCCGGCTGCAGGTAGCCAGGTAGGCCCTTTTTCCCTTTTGCTAATTCCCAGTTAGTTTTATTATTAACCAGAGCTAGAAAGATTTTTGTGGCCACCTAACATTTTTAGTAAAAATATGGGACTAGCCCCATATTTCTTGGTAATATTTGTGCACTGCCAACAAAAGTTTTTGGAGGCCAAAGGAATAGTTAGAATATTTTTAGAAGTTATTGAAAAGGAACAGATAAATGCTGCTGGACTACTGTTTTTAAAAGGCCCAGGGGCATTTTGGATATGTTGTCCCGTGCAGGTTGTCCATTTTTATACTTGCAATTCGTGGGATTGATTTTTGCAACAGTATGAACATTTTGGAGTTCCTGGATTTAACACAACATTTTATTTATTCACTTAAAGGTTTCCAAAATTCACTTTATTGGAATTTGATTGAATGGATGACAATAATGCATGTTCAAGCACAGTTTATCTCGGTGAGCTTGGGCGAAATCAACGATAGACATAAAGAGGTGCATATTGTGGGTGTGAGTGGCTTGGGGATGTACAAAAAAAATCAAAAATCCTCCAACTAACAAGAATCTCGTCCGGTGAGATTTTAAGTGGTGAAGTGAAAGGCGTAACATCGGGAAGAGACTAAAATCCTATAGGGTGTTTATCTGATTGGAATTAATGGGAATGCGGCAGTATAGTGAAGTAAAGTATCTTGAGTTTTTGAAACTTAGAAAAACGAGGGGCCAGTATGGAGATACAATGAGGAAGTTTCAAATAGTGAGACTCGATAGAAAAGGCGATGCTAGGGGAAGGTACGACTTGAAGGTCAAGTTTAGTGTGAGACGAGGGGTTCAGAGCATCGAGATAATACATCACATCTCGAGATGGTGGCGATGGCGTGATTGAGTACACACTGCACCTCTACACTAAAAAGAAGCCAAGGAAGCAACGGAAACCACCCTTACACCGAATCAAAGACTGTACAGACCCCGGGGATGTTCAGGTTTTCGATCCTGTGGAACTGTGGTGAGTGTTAGATCCGATAGTAGGGAGGATGGCGGACAACTATTCCACGGTCGCCAACGATAAGGCTTTGCAGGCAGTGGTTAGTTGTCAGTTATTGTTGGCGACAACATCGGGACCAAGGGCGAGGGACGAAAGAAGAACCATTTTTCTGCTCGTTGAACGGAGGCGGACCAATAGGCCAAAGTTCTCGACCATCGGTGGTTACCAGAATGTCATCAACATTAGTAACAGGGTCGTGCTGACAGAGGTGTACACCCGGGGTGTTATAAACCACGGGAAAGGGATTATTCTGCTTATATCACATAGATCATGAGAAGGTAAAAAAACAATGGAATACAAACATGGAAAGGAAAAATTTGTGTGTTCATACGCAAGGGTTAGGAGTATATCCTTCCGAAAACAAAGGCGGAGCACGATATACATGATGGGACAGCAAGTTTAAAAAGCATTTAGTTGAAGGGGCGAGAGGAAAGTTCATGATGTTTACCCGAACAACGATGTGTTGGTAATTGCACAGAGACAGTTAGCCAGGAGAAGTCGACAACGGCGGGAGGAGTTGGTGGAGGTTGGGCTGGGCTGGTTCAGGTAGCCCAGAAGCCCAGGTAGGCCTTTTCCCTTTCGCAATTCCTGGTTTAGTTTTTAGTTATTAACAGAGATAGGAATGATTTTTGTGGGCCACCTAACATTTTAGAAAAATATGGGACTAAGCCCCATATTTCTTGGTAATATTTGGCACTACCAGCAAAAGTTTGGAGGCCAAAGGAATATGTTAGATATTTTTAGAAGTTGAAAAGGACAAATTAAATGCTGCGGATACTGTTTTAAAGTCCAGGGGCATTTTGGGAATTTTGGTGAGGTTGGTGTGGTCCAATTTTATAATTGCATTGGGATTATTTGACTGTGGAACATTTTAGTTCTGGATTTGAACACTTTATTTATCACCTTAAAGTTGAAAAATTCATTTGAATTGGAATTTGAAATGGATACAAAAATGATGTTCAAGAACAGAGTTATCATGGTGACTTGGCCTGATCAGAAGGTGATCACTGTGGTGTGAGGCTGGTAGGGATGTTACCTGCACCTCTTCGATCTGTAGCTCCAGTTTGTGCTAGCCATCTTATGGCAACTTGTTTAACTTACTGTATTGTACCCGGCATCCGATATTATTGCTTCCGCTGAATCTTGTGTCTTCGGAGCTTTGTATTCGAGCCCTCGAGGCCCCTGGTGTAATATAAAGCTTGGATATTTTAATGTGTCTAGAGTTGGTTTTGATATCTTCCCTGAGTCCCTGATCTTGATTGTACACATTTGCGTGTATGATTAGTGTACGATTGAATTGGGGGCGTCACAAGTTGGTATCAGAGCGACTGCCTGTAGGAAGCCCCCTTCCAAACCCTTGGCCGAAGTCGAGTCTAGTGATATGCAACTTTTACTAACATGGTTGTGTGGCTTATGGGCCCACGTCGCCCTTGGTGGGTGGTATAGATCTTTATCCTCGTCTAACTCTGGGACTCGGATATCTCTTCTATTCGGGTTAAATGATTTACTAATTCTAACTCTAGGTTCTCGTACCCATTCTTGCCCGTAGAGCCCCTTATTACAGATGATCGCCTGCTGCACCAGAAGATTCCGAAGATACTCATGATGTTCTCTCGAGACTTTGTGCATCTCATTTGCAATTCCCTTCCCTCGATAAACCCCCTATGGATAACACACGTACACTTGCCATTCAACAATCATTCCCCGTTGACTTGTTATTACAGATATCCCGAAATTCTCTCTATTTTTTCGAGGATACTTTGTGCCTAATGCCTCTCATTCTTTGCCACCTAAATACCCATAAGGATAATTTCTCGCACTTACCGAGTATCGCTCATCCCCAGTTGATTCATGTTTTCACAAAAGTCTTCGAAATACCATTCGATCTTCCGAAAATCCTCAACAGCCTATTGCTCTTGAAATTTCTTGTTGTTGCATTATGATTAATCCATAAGTATGTAATCTTATTGACATCCTTTGTTCATTATCATTTTGAGTACCATTGATTTCAATATGTTGCGAGATGCTCGCAATCCTCAATCAGATCCTGGAATTCACCCTTCTGGCTCAGCGTCATTTTAACATGAGCTGGATCTCGCACCAATCAAATCGCCGTCGATTGTACCCCTAAGCCTACTCAAAATATCCATCCTTAATCAGAGTGTGTTGCTTCTGATCCCTTGATTTGGAAATCATAATTCCTTTGCATTTGAGCTTTGAATTAGTCAGTTATTTCTATAAATCCAATGCCTTTGGGCTGTTTCCTTCCTCTGGTTGTGTGCCGATGCACACATCAGCTCCGTTATGGATCGTCAGTTCCTTTGTTGAATTATCATCCGACAGTGTCCTTCGTATACAAAAACCTCGAGGAGTTCTTTCCCTGACACATAATTCCATTGGTAAATCCTATTCTATGATTTTAGCCAACCATGCTCTGCTTTTGAGCTGGTGAATTATCTTGAAGCTCTTGTGGGATATGTTCCTAAGATGCCCCCCCATGGATTGAACCTATGCCTTCCCTAATCTGTGTGAACCGAGAGTTAAGATCTCACGCATACTTTCTGGTGTTGTGCCAGAAAAATTTCAACATGACAACAATTCTTCGAAATGAGAAGTGAGTGAAAGGTTATGCATTGGAGAAGTGGGAGTCAACCTTGAACTTTGTGTTCATGTCCCACGGACAACGATGTAGATCCTATCATGGAAGCTTCTGTAATAATAATACTACTTCCTTGTATATATCATCTGGTATCGCTAAATTGATCCTTTGCAATCATGGTTCCGACCATATTTTTCCTTGATCCCATTTCTCAGACAAGTTAAAGCACTTGTCTTTGCAGATCAATACATCTCCGCAACCTCTATTTTGATCTTCCTTTAGTATTACCCTCGGTATCTTGAGAATATCAAAGAACTGTTGTTGCTCCTATGAGTCTTCATTTAGTATTGCTTCTCACCGATTTTTAGATTTCCCGGGTTCTGAGTATTAGTCACTCGAGAACACCGAGAAGTGAATCGATTCCGCACTCCGATTCAATAACTCTAAGAATTTTCGTTACTTACGAGTTAATAATCCTTCAAGTCATTCCTAGCCTGAGCGGCTATATCATTATCGTGCAAACTCTTAACTGTGCTACCTGGTCCTTCTTCCCGGAGCACAATTTTCGACGATGAGCTAAGCTTACGTCGATTTTCCCATCATATCATTTGCCTTGAACAGCAAGCTTGATTTCGAGTTTGTGTCGTACCATGGTTCCAATAACCTTCGCTTCATCATCCTTTGACTTGATGTCGTAGTCGATTGATTACATCTACATGAAATCTCTCAACAAATGTGTCGTGATCATCATCAACCTTATGAGCTCTTCCAGGATATCAATCGTATCATGATGAGAAATACCATCCTTGCCCTTGATGATTTGTTGTTATCATCGGCCACTTTATTGCCTTCCCTCCAACACAAACATGATCGTGTTTGTGTTATACCTTGAGTTCCTTGCTATCCAGCATTTGTTCTTCTTTACCTTGGAATATTACACACCTTTTATGTCATAATGTCATGGGAAATTTCACCCCTCTTGAGAATTCTTGATACAAGTGATACTTCTCACCATCACCATTCCTTCTTGGTCCCGTGTTGTTTATAACCAGAATGCCGACAAATGAACTATGATGTTGTTGAATTCAAAACTTCTAGCAACCTATTGCTTGTAAGTTACAAATGATAGTTTCTTTCTTTCCTGTTTGATCATTGACTCACCATTCTAACATCGTCGTGCTACTTAGTCCATCTTCTAGGTGCATGTTTCGATCAATGTTCACTCGAGTATGTTCTCCTCGAACATACTTCGTTATATACTTCGACATATCCAATATGTTACCTTGTTCACATAATTATGGAAATCCATCCTTTGGAAATCTCGATGAATTGTCGCTGAGTCCATCAGCCACCTCCTCGTCCTCTCCTTGGTTTAATGATAACTCTTGTTTCAGAACTCGCTTCCATAGTTCAATTCCCGAGAATCTTACCATGTCATCTCGTCAATTTGTGTTGCACCTTTTCTTCTCAGGCATCCTGAGTCTGAGGTATCCTGACACCAATCAGATCTGAATCTCGGTCAGATGTGATCATTGGAACATAGTTCCAAGAGTTATAACATTGGTCTTTATATGACCCGGTAAGGTGATGTCATGCCTAGCACACCTGGCCAGAGGACCTATTGTTATAGTTTCCTTATTAGCAAGATTATCCATTCTTCCATGAGGAAATTATCAGACTTATTCTATGAGTTGTTCCTGATGGATCCTTTGTGTATCCAAAGTCTGACCTTTGCTTGAAGACCATGTCAATGCTATCTCGAAGCATGTCTGTGGTACTCCGATTTTCAATAAGAACATTTGAAGCACAATGCTAAAATTTCTTTATCAATTATCCGAACACCATTGAATGGGTAATGTCATGAAATTTCTCTCCCCTCACCTAAAGGGTTTTCTACTTAATATCCTATCATGGTTATCATGCTCTGCTTGTCCTCGGGAAGGATATACCCCTGAAATATGTGTTTAAACACATTTTCCTTTCCAGTGTTCTGTTTAATCTGATAATCATATTTCCTTTCCATTGTTTTGTTTAACCTTTCATGTAATCTGACTTAACTGAGCAGTGATAATTCCCTGCTTAGGTAAGCACCTTGTTGTACCACTCTGTCAATAAGACCCTATTACTATTGTTGATGACATTCCGGTAACCATCGATGGACGAGAACTTTGCCTATTGGTCCGCCTCGTTCAACAAGCAGGAAAATGGTTCTCTTCGTCCCTCGCCCTTGGTACCGATGTTGTTGCTGACATAACTCATAGGCTATCCTCTGACATGCCTTGCTTACATGATCGTGCAAGATGTCACTGCCCTTCCTACTTTTAACCCACATGGTGGGCCCATAACCCACAGTTCCACAGGATCGAAACCTGACTCTCCTGTACAACCCCTGTTCCCAAAGTTATTCCTCGCGCGTGGCCTCGTATGCAAATCACGAGCTACCTTCGAGAGATCATCAATTCTGGTATCAGACACAATACTTACTCCCGTTGCTTTGAACCCCTTTCACGCCCTGTTTCAGGCATCGAACGATTTCCTGCCCGCTCGAAACTTCCCATGATACCTCTTACTTTGCTCTCGATATTTTCTTAAGTTTCAATTCGAGAGTTACTTTCCTCCACCTTCCTCGATGTTATCGACCAGATAGTCAACCTTGAATAGCTCCGTTCTCCCGGAATACCCACCTGTTATTCTTTTGTAAGTACGATGGAGTTCCCGAAGAAAGGATGCCGACTTCATCATGATGACCTAAAGCAGAGAAATGAAGACATCAACGTAATGGATCGACCTCTTCGAGAAGAGCAACCAAGACCAGGAACACTCGCTAGAATTTCGTAGCCAGAACCTTCCCCCTTTACCCCACCTCTTAAATCTCGGGACGAGATTTCTTGTAGTGGAGGAGAATTGTGACGCCCGGATAATTAAGCTACAGTGAATCCCTGCTAATGATGCCACGTCACCTCGGTTACTATTGATAATCTCGAGTTAGTTCAAAACGATTCAAATTCAAAATTGAATTAAAGGCAAACAACAAAAGTTTTCAAATAGTAAAACTAAAATGTTCTAAATGAGTCAAATAATTCATAGGTAATTCTGGTGGAGAAACCACACTTTTATAAAATGTTTAAATACTCAATGGGAATGAAACAGCAGCATAACCAATTTAAAAAATGCCTTTTATTAATTATTAAAATGTTTTAAACGA
>JAAAXO010000235.1:5278-49098 GCA_011799875.1 Thinopyrum elongatum | reverse complement strand
TTTTATTTAGGGGTTATAACTTTGTAGCCAGAGGTATCATAGTTGATCCTAATTGGGGTACCACTTAATGTTTTGTAAAAACAAAAATAAAAATAAACAGTAAAAGGAAAAATAAAATAAAAAGAAAATACAAAAAAAAAGAGTCAAGGGACCCCCGGCCAACTGGGTCAAACGGCCCAGCCGGACAGCAACCAAAACCTAGCCGGGCCCACTCCACTCCCCCCTTATCTCTGGGCGACCGAACCCTAGCACAACCGTCGCCCCACTCCCCCCACCCACGTTCGGCCTTCTCCCCCCCCGATTCCAGATCTGGGATCGGGTGGCAACGACGCACCGCCCGGACCGCCGTGCCGCTACACCTCACCGAGGCTACCTCGTCGCCATCGACCGCCGGATTCTCGCTTCCCACGCCTACCCCTCGACGGCCCAACGAGCCTCGCCCGACCCGAACGGATTACAGCGCACGTGAGCGCCACCCCCATCGCTCCATCTCTGAACCCGCGCACTGAGTCGTCGCTCGCCTGGGCCACGCTCGCCCGCATTTGGCTCCCCAGTCCGGCCGACCCTGCCCGTTAGCCTGTCCCCGTGACCTGGCGCCCGTGGCCCACCCCGACGTCCATCGCGCCCGCGTAGTGGCCGTCCCCGCAGGCAGCTCCTTCGCCCGCAGCACTGTGCCCCGCCTATGCCCTACTGCCGCTACGCCTCCGCGGCCGGGCCGCCTCCGGATAAACCCACAAGTATAAGGGATCGCAAAGTTTTCGAGGGTAGAGTATTCAACCCAAATTTATTGATTCGGACACAAGGGGAGCCAAAGAATATTTGCAAGTATTAGCAGCTGAGTGTAATTCAACCACACATGGAGATTAATTATCTGTGCGCAAAGTGATCAGTAGCCAAAGTAGTATGAAGTTTGATAGTAGTACAACAGCAATAGTAACGATAACAGTGATAGCCTGATTTGTAGCAAGTTGCAATTAGTAACCAATAGCAGTAGTAAACTTTAGCAAGAAACAATATGAGAGAAATTCGTAGGCAATTGATCGGTGAATTAATTGGATGATTTATCATAGAACAGTCAGAAACTAGGGCGATGAACGGCTTAGCTCCAGTTCATAAAATTTTGTTTATTGAAAAATGTAGGTATGTATTCCGTAAATAGTTCATCGTGTTATGGAGAAAGAACTTGGCCTGACATCTTTTGTCTCTACCCTCCCGTGGCACGGGGTCCTATTGGAAACTAAGGGATATTAAGGACTCCTTGTATAGAGCAACCGAACAAAGCAATTAACACATGGTGAAACATGAACTCACTCAAAACAGGTCAGTCACCGGGAAGTGTCCCGACTTCATCACTCCGGTTTGCCGGATCATAACACGATAGTAGGTGACTATAACTTGCAAGATTGGAGCTAGAACATAGATATAATGGTGATAACATAAACGGTTCAGAATTCTTGAAAATATGGCACCCGGGCCCAAAGTGACAAGCATTAAGATGGCCAAAGTGCCTAGCAACATCAATACTACAGAAAAATAATGGTACTAGGGATCAAGCCTAACAAAACTAACTCGCTTAACAGTGATGAATCTCATTCCAACTCATCACCGACCAGACGAGCCTACTGAAGGAATTACTCACTCACCGGTGGGGAGGCATCATGGATATTGGCGAGCTGGGAAGGGTTGGTGATGACGAAGATCGAAAGTCCCCCTCTCCGGAGCCCCAAAAGGACTCAGATGTGGCCTCCGATGAAGAACAGCGAGGGAGTGGCGGCTGTGGCTTCCGTCTCGTGAAACGCGATAATCTTTGACCCTGATTTTTCCTGCCGAAAATGTGATTTATAGTATCAGGTTGGTTGGGGTCTGCGCGGCCACCAGGTGGGGACAACCCACCTAGGCGCCAGCATCTGGAGGGGGCGCCCTGGTGGGTTGTGCCCACCAAGTGCCCCCCCTACCGGCGGGCGTTCTTGGCACGTCAAGAGAATTATCTTTTATTGCTATTAAAAAACTCCTCGCAAAGTTTAGTTCCAATCACGAGACTTTTATTTCTGACAAAAACAACACCTGGAGTAGATTTGCGTGAAAACAGCGTCAGCAGTCGGTTAGTTTCATTCAAATCATCGCAAATTATTAGAGTTCCAAAACAAGAGAAAATAGCGTTTAGAAAAAGTAGATACGACGGAGGACGTAATGCACCTCCCGCGCTGCAATGCCTGCTACCGCCGGCCTGCCAGCCGCCAACCGTCGCCGCCGATGAGGGGGGGATGCCTGCTTCTCCCCTGAGCTGGCCCGGCCGTGCTCGCACCATCGGCTTGTCCGCGGACGCGCGTGACGCCGCGGCATGGTCCCTGACAGCGCACCGCTCGCCCCCATCCGGCGCGGCGCCCTTGCCCAGACATTGCAAACCGAATCAGCTCTGACGTGCGCGCGCATCGCTGTCGCCGTCTCCTCGGAGCGCCGCGCCTGTTCCCACCTGCTACCCGATGCCTCGGCCCATCCGGCCGCGCCTCCCGCCTGGCGGCGCCCCTCACACCGACGCCCCTGACCGCCTCCTGCCCCGGCGCCCGCCGCGCTCCTCTGGCCGCGGTCGCCGCGCCACCGCGCCTCACGCGCCACTCCCTGCGCTGCGCGCGCCCCCGCCGTCGCCACGGTGGCCCGCCTGTACCCCTCGGACGGGCTCGACCCACGAGGGTGCGCCCGCATACCCGCCTGCCTGCATGCCCGCTAAGGCCTGGCCAAAGACAGTGGCCCAACGACCCCAGAACAGAACAAAAAAAAGAATTAAAAAAGAATGAATTAAAATTAATTTAACTTAATGACCCGTTTAACTAACCTAATCACTCATAGAAACTAATTAATCATGATTTGTTAGACTGATGGCAATGACGGCTGGACCCACATGTCAGTGACACGTCAACGGTCAATGTTGACCTTCTGACATCATACTGATGTTCATGCCTGATGCAGTAAATATATTTGATTTAACTATTCGTTACATGTCAAAAATGAATTAAAACTTTTTAAAAAATAATTATAAATAAACCTATCTCGGATGAAAATACTGTACATGAACAGTTGCTCAGAAGACAAGACGACGAATACGCAGTCCATTCGTCTGCCACACGTCCCTAGCATAGCGAACTAGCAACCACCCCTCTCGGTTTTCTGTTCGAAAATGAAAAACAACGGTACGATACTTTCCCGGATGTTCACCCCTTGCCAGTAGTCGCCTAGTACCGCGGTTAGGGCCACACCTAGCACCATAAATGTCATGTCATGCACATTCATGCATTTGTTGCATTGTATTATTGTTTCGTCCCCCTTTCTCGGGTAGTAGAATACGAGGGACTGACGCCACTGCTGCCCACGATAGACTTATCGTGGTTGACGACCCATCCTTCAGCAGAGCCTTCCAGGCAAGCCAAACCCCCGTTGTTAATCCCGATATGCTACTCTTTCCTCTACTGCCTTGCATTAGAGTATTGTTATTGTCACGGTTTGCTCCTAACGCGCATAGCTGTCATTGTTGATCTGTTGGTGATACCTTGACCTGCTATCCTAAATTGCCTTAGTATTAGGATGGTAGCTTTATCATCAGTAGCTTACATACTTGTCACGTCGCCATGCTATACTATGGAGCACGTGATACTTCGGGAGGTGATCACGGGTGGGTATATACATACATACATACATACCGGTTACATGATGTGGTTAAATTGGGTCGGATCGTAGGACCCGCAAGTGATTGGATATGGGGCTATAGGGGCCAGGGTGGTTCCACAGAGGGGGTAGTGGTGGGCCTGGTTCCGACGGGCCCAGAGTGTTATTGGATGACTGGAGACGACAGCAGGCAGGTTGTAACCACCTAGGAGGACATGTGGGCCTGGTCCTGGTTGGCGTCCGTGGTACTTCAATAACACGCGTTAACGAGATGGGCGTATTTGATCTAGTTGGTAGTTTTCAATAAGTCTCGCAAGCCTTGAAAGGGGCGACCTAGTCGCTCGCCAGGCCGCAACAGAATAAAAAACCATCTTGAAAACCAAGAATAAGAAACAACCAATTGAAAGCTTCTAGAAGCTTCACAAAACAGCCAGAAGCTTCGCACGAGCTGGGTTACTCCGAAAAAATGAAACAGTGTCGCGTGGGGTCGAGAAGAAAACAAAAGTGAATTGGCCGAGCCACAGTGGAGAGTAGGCGTCTGCACCAGCTGAGATATTCCCTGCAAACAGCACATGAAGTGTGAATAGGGTTGGCTGAATTTAATCATCTTGTTAGAAAAAGGCGACTTCTAAAAAATGTTAAAGGCGTCTCCCAATGGTTTTGCACTTGAAAAATAATTCCTTTGTTGGAGCATGATTTGCCAATACCATTGTGTTGTTCAACTATAATAAAGATTGGTGTTTGAAGGACCACAATGATGTCATGTCGGGCCTTCCTTGATAAACTTCATTCTAGTGACAAAAAGGAGAAATACTGCAAAACAGTGATGTCAATTGACTTCATATGCTTACGATGAAGTGAACGGATTTTAAACTTTTAGCCAGTCAAAGAAACGTTATAGTAATTTAGGGTTGTTTTGAAGTGAACTAGGATCCATGCTTCAGTAAATAGTGAATATTATCGAGTATAGGTTTGGTGACAAACATAACTTGACTAGTTAGTATTTACACAAATGCTAGCTTATAAAAGGTGAAATACACATTATTCCGAAGTTAGTCTTGGACAACAACACTCATCATGCAATATGATTATATTAATAAAAAAGTTAAAAGAAAGCCAACTATTATGTATAAGATAGGTGTATGCAGTTTTTTGTGTGCCAGAATTACTGATCAAATTGCAAATTCGACATATATTAAATACTATCTGTATATGCTATACCAATCCGGTAAAAGAGAAGTAAGAGAACAAAGGAAGATAAAGAAAGCAAATATATTTGTTTGGCAGGGGTAAAGAATTGCAACAACTAGACTAAAAATGTTAAAAAAAACCTACACCGTGGTAATGATAGCGTGCACATGCTGATATGATATTTGAAATTTACCTACTTTCTTTTTAAATGTGACTTTTCAATTGAATTTATGCATATTATTGATTCCCCTCCACTCTTATTGTTTTTTTGTGTGTGGTTCTCATTTTAGTGTTGTTTAAAGATCCCCACTGCCCACGGGCCCATTTTAATGATTCGTGCTTACATATTTACCATTGTTGGTTTTCTTCTGCAAAAATTTGAGACTCAAGGGGCCCTTCGTCCTCCGCATTGGGAATTGTGTCAAGCAATACTTTGACACTTAGATGTTTGGGTGCCGCACATAGTTGCCATTGCAACTTGGTAAACTAATTGGAAGGGCCTCAATAGTGCTCAGAAAGAAGTTGGGTTAGGGACTTGATTCTTAGTGTGGGGCGAAATGCCATATCTATTAACGCTGCATAAGAGATATGGTTTAAAGCATGCATTACCCTACGCCCTTAGTTCTAGAACGAGCTACAAATCAAGGTTAGTTGACTATTCTCCAGCCTACGCAGCGATTCCCATAGGGGTAAAACTCTTCCGGATTCTCGGCTACGAGTGGAACAATGACTTAGTTGGGCAACAGGATGCAGTAAAACAAAAAATCCAAATTTCCCTGCAACAATACTTTGAATTACACATAACACTTTAGCATAATCTCGTAAAACTAGAAAACGTTTGAGTCTCTTGAACCGATGGCGTATAGAGAGCGCTTGTAAAGCTAGAATTGATATCATTATTGCAGATGAAACAAAAACGCTAGTTTTTATTCAACTTTTAGACGCCGCTACTCACACTTCTACTAGCTTTTAATCTTCATTTTTCAGTTTTTACATCGACAAGTGGTGGTTACTATAGTACACGTAGAAATAAAGTTTTAAGCTTCTAAGATTAAACTTCGCAAATAAGGATTTTGCTATAATCGACTTGGTCTAACAAACATGTGCAGTTAACCTGTGGATGCTCTTACTTTAAGCTAAGTTATAGCATGGAGGGGAGACGCGTACAGGCCGCGGCCTGGAGGGGGGGCGAACGGGCGGCTGCCCTTCGGGCCCCGGAAAGCCAAAGGGGCCGCTCCAGTACGGGCCTTGGACGAAGTTAGGGAAAACAGGGCCCATGCAGGAAGACGCCCTAGGTCTTGTGACGCCACTCGCGATTGCACCCACGCGGCCACGCAGGATTGATCCCCTGTATTCCTATGCGCCCTGGTGGGATGATAAAAAGATGGTTGCAGATCGCTTGGCGCGACGCCTCGTCGCCGGTATCCACGCCGCCACCGACGAGAGGCCAAGTCGCAAGGGCAGGTTCGAGATTTCCACCGGCGACAGGATGGCCCCCACACAGTCTACTTCCTATACAGAGTTACATCTGGGTGGACGACACACTTGCGCCCCGTGAGACGTACTCGTCACTAACGTCTCCTTCCTCCTCCTCCGGTACCTAGCAACCCATCTCATTTTCCCTTCTCAAAAAGAGCCAAACTACCGTAGCTGGAGACGTTATTTTGTGTGCGTTCAATTAGCGATCCAATTGGAGTTATGGTGAAACTGGGTCGTATGTTGATACTGATTTTCTACGACTGTCACAACTTTGGGGGTATGATTTGCGTAAGTGTACATCTTAACATTTATGAAGATTTCTCATTCTAAAGAATATAATGGCAACGAAAAAGGGATTATAGCCATGGGATTTATAATTCTCCCATTAGTCAGACTTCTTCATGTTGTGTTCTGTAGTAATAAGGGGAAGTTAGAGATTGACCTAGTAGGCCATGAATTAGTTATGATATTCTTCATATTGAGAGCAAGTTCATGGCAGCGACACCATGCATTTTTTAGCATTTCAATGGTGATGCAGTTTCCAACCTTGCACTCATGATGAAAATCTCACTTATGTGTCAAGCTTCGTATTACCTAGTGTACATGCACAAGCTTGAAAAGCTGTATGCATTTGGTTTGATATACTTTTTTGCAGGTACTTCATTGGTGAATATCTCAAATTCTGTCCTCCTACTATAGAAGTTTACTTGGAGGTGTGTAAAATTTAAATTTACAGTAATATCATTGTTATGTAATTACTATTCATGGTAGATATAAAACATAGTTTGTTTGCATTCAGAAAACTAAGATGGCTTACCTTCGTCCTCGCTTGTCACTAAGATCTTGGTCCGTCCTTCTCAGAGTTCTTCTTCCTTCCCGCGGATGCACTTGTGGGGAATCCTACTTGCGTGGGCGCCCCCGGATATGATCGCGCTCTCCGATCTTGCCTCGGCGAGCACCACATCACCGCTATGGCCTCCTTGCTCGATGGCGAGCAACACTGGTGGCTCACCGGCGTCTATGGCCGCAAGGGGATGATGACAAGATTGCCTTCCTCGGCGATCTTAGTGGAGGTCCATTCGCTGCGTACCGGCCTTGGATCCTTGGGTGGCGACTTCAACATGATCACTGGGGCGGTCGCGAAACAAGAATAATTCCCGCCTCAAACCATGTTAATGTCCCACTTTCGCCGGTCCTCGCCGCGATGAGGAGCTGCGATATCTACCTGCAGGAGGCTTTAACACAGGTCGAGGAGCGCGACGGCCCCGACCCTCACAACGCATCGACCGGGTTCTGTGCAAATCTGCTTGGGAGGCGCTCAACCGCCACTGCATGCTCCGGTGCCTCTCCTCCGCGCGCGTCGATCATGCGCCCCTTCTCTTGGACTGCACGCGCGCTCGCCAGGCACCAAGAGGTTCACTTGAGAGATTCTGGCACGCACGATGGCACATCCAAGTTCGTCATGAGGTGTGGGCTACCGTGGCGATGAGTATCGGACCTGTTCCGCCGATTGGTTGCCAGGCTGAAGGCCACCGCGGGCGCCTTCAAAGCTCGAGCACGAAGAAGATCGGGGACGTGTACCGGCGGCTCCTTGTTGCCCCGAGTTGATTGCCAGCTTAGATACGGCTCAGGACTTGCGACCCTCTCTCCAACGAGGCTTGGCGTGCGACGATGCCTCAAGGGGCCTACCTGGGCTTCGCCTCGCTAGAGCGGTCGATCTCGCGCGAGCGTTGTTAGGTTTCTCTGCTGCGTGACGGTGATGGGGGCAAAAGGTTTCCGTGTGCATGCCGCTCACCGTAAGCAAAGAATTAGATCCTCGAGGAGGTGGGGGACACCTTCGTCTCCGACCCTGCGCTTGCCGTGGCGCCTATCGACAGTCACCGGCATCCTTGAACTACGGAGCCGCATACTTCTCCTGGACCTCTCTGCAATTCACGCTGGCCCCTTCGACCTCTCCAGGTCTCGATGCACCATCTCTCTCAGGAGAGATATGGGTCGTTCAAGAGCTATTGCCGCTCGGGAAGGCGCAAGCCGACGATTTACCATCGTTCTCGCAGTGCTTGGGACGTGATCAAGCACGACATCTCGCCCTCTCAACAAGCTTTACGCGCTCAATGGGCGTGGTTCCAGCGGCTCAATGAAGCGCTCACTCACTCTACTCCCAAAGAAGCAGACGCGGCGTCCCTTTTTGACTATCGCCCCATTAGTCTATTCACCTCATCGGACGCTTTTCGCGAAGGTGCTCTCTCGTCCGGCTGGCACAGCATTTGGGCAACATAGTTTCGACAAACCAGAGCGCGGTTATTGCCGCCGTAGCTGATACGTCCATTTTGCATCATGTTTTTAGTTGATATTTATTGCATTATGGACTGTTATTTCACTTATAATACAATTCTTATGCCTTTCTCTCATATTTGCAAGTTTCACATGAAGAGCGAGATTGCGAGAGTGGAATTCTGGACGAAGGAAGGGCATATCGGAGGCACTTTTTTAAACAACTCTAAATGCGCTGAAAATTGATGGAGATATTTTTGAATATATTAAAATTATTGGCGAAGAAATACTAGAGGGGAACCCACCAGTAGCCACAAGCCTGGGGGGCACGCCCTACCCCGGGCGTGGGCCCCGAGCTTGTGGCGCCCCTGGCAGGCCCCAGGGCTCATCTTCTCCTGTATGTGCCTTTTGACCTAGAAAAAATCAGAAGAAAGGTTTTGGGATGAAGCGCCGCCGTCTCAAGGCGGAATCTGGGTAGGAGCACTTTTGCTCTCCACAGAGAGATTCCTGGGGAAACTTCCCTCCGGGAGGGGGAAATCGAGCCATAGTCATCACCAACGATCCTTCAATCGTGGGAGACCAATTTCATCAACATCTTCACCAGCACCATCTCATTTCAAACTCTAATTCATATCTCTTGTATTCAATCTTGTCTCAAAACCTCAGAGAATAGGAGAAGGAGGGGCGGGGGGAAAGGGGCTACAAGAAACAATGGGATGGGAGGAAGGAAGGCGAGGAGGCTATAATAGACGACGGACCAACGTCTCCCGCTGTAACCGATTTCAAGAAGCAGAGAGATTCAGGTCGGTTGATTTGGGGGGGGGGGTGATAGGAAGGAGAACGCCTAAATAATGGGCCTAATGTATTCGGATAGCCAACCGGTGCCAAAATAAGTTTCTGCAAGCCTTGAAAGAGGGCAAATCCTAAACGCACCCTCTGTGCCCGTTCCTTGACCAGCAAGTTTTGAACCCACGACCTCCTCGTCGAGGCTAGCTAAGATAGGTGATACGTATTTTGCATAATGCTTTTATATTGATATTTATTGCATTATGGGCTGTTATTACACATATGGTATAATACTTATGCCTTTCTCTCTTATTTTACAAGTTTACCGAAGAGGGAGTATGCCGGCAGCTGGATTCTGGACCGGAAAGGAGCAAATCTGAGAGACCTATTCTGCTCAACTCCAAAAGTCCTGAAAATTTACGAAGAATTATTGGAATATAAAAAATATTGGGCGAAGAAAAATACCAGAGGGAACACCAGGTGGCCCAAGCCTGGGGGCGCGCCCTACCCCCCTCGGCGTGCCCCTAGGGCTTGTGGTCCCCCGGCAGGTCTCCGGTGCCCACTTCTGCTATACGGAGGGGTTTGACCTGGAAAATATCAGAAGGAAGCTTTCGGATGAAGCGTCGCCGTCTCGAGCGGAACCTGGGCAGAAAGCAATCTAGGGCTCCGGCGGAGCTGTTCTGCCGGGAAAAATTACCTCCGGGAGGGGGAAATCGAAGCCATCGTCATCACCAAACGATCTCTCGTTGAGAGGGGGTCAATATCCATCAACATATTCACCAGCACCTTCTCCTCTCAAACCCTAGTTCATCTCTTGTATCCGATCTTTGTCTCAAAACCTCAGATTGGTACCTGTGGGTTGCTAGTAGTGTTGATTACTCCTTGTAGTTGATGCTAGTTGGTTTATTCGTGGAAGATCATATGTTCAGATCCTTAATGCATATTACCCCTATGATTATGACATGAATAGCTTTGTGAGTAGTTACGTTTGTTCCTGAGGACATGGGAGAAGCTTGTTTATAGTAATCATGTGAATTTGGTATTCGTTCGATATTTTGATGAGATGTATGTTGTCTTTCATCTAGTGGGTGTTAGTGAACATCGACTACATGACACTTCACCATGATTTGGGCCTAGGGGAAGGCATTGGGAAGTAAAAGTAGTGATGGGTGCTAGAGTGACAGAAGCTTAAACCCTAGTTTATGCGTTGCTTCATAAGGGGCTGATTTGAATCCACATGTTTCATGCTATGGTTGCTTTATCTTAATTCTTCTTTTGTAGTTGCGGATGCTTGCGAGAGGGGTTAATCATAAGTGGGAGGCTTGTCCAAGTAAGGACAACACCCAAGCACCGGTCACACCACATACCAAATTATCAAAGTAACGAACGCGAATCATATGAGCATGATGAAAACTAATTTGACAACCATTCCCATGTGTCCTTGGGAGCGTTTTGCTTTATAAGAGTTCATCCAGGCTGTCCTTTGCTACAAAAAGGGTTGGGCCACCTTGTTGCATCTTTTTACACTTGTTACTGTTACCCGTTACGAATTGTCTTATCACAAAAGTATTGTTACCGATAATTTACAGTGCTTGCAGAAAATACCTTGCTGAAAACCGCTTGTCATTCCTTTTGCTCCTCGTTGGGTTCGATACTCTTACTTACCGAAAGGACTACGATAGTCCCCTATACTTGTGAGTAATCAAGACTCTTTCTAGCGCCGTTGCGCGGGAATGAAGCGCCTTTGGTAAGGCAATTTGGTAAGGAAACATTTATATTACGTGCTGAAATTACTGTCACTGTTACTATGGAACATCATCCTTTGAGGGGTTTGTTTGGGGTATCTTCACCCCGACCGGAGAGCAAAGAGTTTCCCCTCAACCTACTGCACCTACTGAAAATATTTTTTATGAAATTCCTTCGGTATGATAGAGAAACTGCTAGCTAATCCTTATGCAGGAGATGGAACACTACATCCTGATTTGCATCTAATCTATGTGGGAAGTTTGTGGATTATTTAAGCGTTGTAGGTTTGCGAGGATGAAGTTAAGAAGAAGGTCTTCCCTTTATCTTTGAAGAGAAGGCATTGATGTGTATAGGCTATGCGATGATTGGGACTGGAATTACAACGATTGAAATTGGAATTTCATCAGAAGTTTTATCCTATGCATCTGGTTCATCATGATCGGAATTATAATATAATTTTTGGCCTCGTGAAGGAGAAAGTATCGCTCAAGCTTGGGGAGGCTTAATTCAATGTTATATTCATGCCCCAATCATGAGCTCTCAAGAGAAATTATTATTCAGAATTTTATGCTCGGCTCTTCTCGTAATGATCAATCCATGCTCGAATCTTGTACTGGTTCTTTATGAAGAAGACTATTGAATTCAAATGGGATCTCTTGGAAAGAATTAAACACAATTTTGAAGATTGGGAACTCAACGAAGGTAAGGAGTCAGGTATAAACCTTAAGTTTGATTGTGTTAAATCTTTTATGGATACCGATGCTTTTCATGAATTTAACACTAAATATGGACTTGACTCTGAGATAGTAGCTTCTTTTTGTGAATCATTTGCTACTCATGTTGATCTCCCTAAGGAGAAGTGGTTTTAAATATCATCCTCCCATTGAAGTGAAAATAGTAGAAACCATAAAGTGAAAGAGGAAACTATTACTTATAATGTTGATCCTGTTATTCCTACTGCTATATTGAGAAACCACCTTCCCTGTTAGGATAAAGGAGCATGCTAAAGCTTCAGCTATGGTTCATAAGAGTTATACTAGAACACCTACACCCCCTGAACAAATAAAGTTGAATCTAGTATTGCTATGGTTAAAGATCTCTTGGTCGAAATATTGATGGGCATGTTTTATTTCTGTGATGAAGCTGCTGGAATTGCTAGCCCGATATAAAGATAAACATAGACCTGTTGTTGGCATGCCTGTTGTTTCTGTTAAAATAGGAGATCATTGTTATCATGGCTTATGTGATTTCGGTGCTAGTGGAGTGCAATTCCCTTTACTTTATACCAAGAAATATGAATGATATTGCACCTACTGAAATAGAAGATATTGATGTCACTATTAAGCTTGCCAATAGGATACTATATCACCAATTGGGATGTTAGAGATGTTGAACTTGTGTGGGAAAATAAAATACCCTACTGATTTTCTAGTTCTTGGTTCCCACAAGATGATTTTTGTCCCATTTATTTGGTAGACCTTTCTTGAACACTGTTAATGCTAAAATAGATTGAGAAAGAACTGTTAGTGTGAGTTTTGGGGATGTGTCTCATGTGTCTCATGTGTCTTGACTTTGTGAAAAGATTGTTGAGGTTTTCATAGATGATTTTTCCATTTACGAAACTTCTTTGATGATTGCTTAGCAACCTTGATCGAGTTTTGCGAGAGATGTGAAGAAACTAATCTTGTCTTGAACTGGGAGAAGTGCCACTTGGTTAATGAAGGTATTGTCTTGGGACATAAAATTTCTGAAGAGGTATTGAAGTTGATAAAGCTAAAGTTGATGCTATTGAAAGATGCCGTGTCCTACAGATATCAAGGTATAAGAAGTCCTTGGTCATGATGGTTTTTATAGGAGGTTATTAAAGACTTCTTTAAAATTTCTAGGCCTCTACTAATCTCTTGCAAAGGATGTTTCCATTTGTTTTTGATGATGATTGTGTAGAAGACATTTGAAATAACTTAAGAAAGCCTTGATTTCTGCACCTATTGTTCAAACCACCTGATTGGAACCTACCCTTTGAAATTATGAGTGATGCTAGTGATTATGCTATTGGTGCTGTTCTAGGACAAAGAGTTGATAAGAAATTAAATGTTATGCATTATTCTAGTAAAGCTCTAGACAGTGCTCAAGAAGTTATGCTACTACTGAAAAGAATTTTTAGCAGTTGTATTTGCTTGTGATAAGTTCATATCTTATATTGTTGATTCCAAAGTAAAACGTTCACACCGATCTTGCTGCTATTAAATATCTTATGGAAAAGAAGGTGCTAAACCTAGATATTAGATGGGTCTCTTACTGTAAAAATTTGATTTACAATTATTGATAGAAAGGGAGCTGAGAACCCCGTAGAGCAAACTTGTCTAGGTTAGAAAATGTTCTTGATGACCCACTACCTATGTGATAGCTTCCCTGATAACAATTAGCTGGCAAAATGCTTCTCGTAGTACTCCTTGGTATGCTGATTATGCCAATATATTGTTGCTAAATTATACCACCTAGTTTCACATACCGGCAAAAGAAAAAGATTTTCTATGATTTAAGAACATTACTTCTGGGATGACCCACACCTTTATAAAGAAGGGGTAGATGGTGTTATTAGACATTGTGTCACTCCGAGGCCTAGAGGACACCTGCTGGAGATAGAACTGCACACAAGGTATTACAATCTGGTTTTTATGGCCTACTCTTTTCAAGGATGTCGTAAGTTGTGTCTTGTCTTGTGATGAATGTCAAAGAATTGGCAATATTAGTAGAACGTCAGGAAATGCCTATGAATTATTCAGTTGTTATTGACCATTTGATGTTTGGGGATTTAATAATATGGGACCTTTTCTCTCATGGGTACACACATATTTTTGGTTGCTGTTGATTATGGTACTAAGTGGGAAGAAGCTATTCCAACTAGTAGTGCTGATCTAAAACCTCCATTAAATGCTTAAAGAAGTTATTTCCCAAGGTTTGGAGTCCCTAGATATTTAATGATTGATGGTGGTTCACACTTTATTCATGGTGTTTTCCGTAAATTGCTTCTAAATATGATGTTAACCATAGAATTGCATCTCCATATCATCCTCAGTCTAGTGGTCAAGTAGAATTAAGTAACAGAGAAATAAAAGTTGATCTTGCAAAAGACTGTTAATAGATCCAGAAAGAATTGGTCTAAGAACTTGATGATGATTATGCGTTGACTTTATAGAACATGCTTATAAAAACCCTATGGGTCTGTCTCCATATAAAGTTAATGGAAAAGCATGTCACTTACCTCTGGATTAGAAACATAAAGCTTATGGGCAATTAAAGAGCTCAACTATGATTTCAAACTTCCGGTGAGAAGAGGTTATTTGACATTAGCTCCTTGATGAATGGAGAACCCAACTAGAAAATGCTAAAATGTTTAAAGAGAAAGTTAGAAGATGGCATGATAAAAGGATACAAAAATGTGAATTATGTAGGTGACCATGTCTTGCTATACAATCTCGTTTAAGATTTTGCAGGAAAGCTTCTCTGTAAATGGGAAGGGCCTACATTATCAAGGAAGTTTATCCGTTCCGGTGCCATCAAGATCACAATGCCGAAGGCAATAATCCGAAGGTGGGTAAACGGGTAAAGAATCAAACATTATATCTCATGTACTCCCATAAATGTTGAAACCAATATTATTAATACCAAACACCTGAGGAGTACATACGGGATATCTACTAGAATGTTTCAGACTCCGAAAAAGAATAGGTATGGTACATTAAGTAAAACCGACTCCAAAAATTTTCCAAAAGCAATTTTACCCCGTTTTGGAATATTAAAAAATTAGGAAATAAAAAGTAGTCCGAAGTGCACGAGGAGGCGACAAGCCCTGGGGGCGCACCCTACCCCCTGGGTGCGCCTCCCAGGCTTGTGGCACCTCGTGTGCCCCCCGGACTCCGTTTTCTTGTAGTACAACTCCTTTTGCTGGTAAAATTCATTATATATCTCCGAAGGTTTTGACCACCGTATACGGAAAATCCTTTGTTCTTGTTCGTGCTGTTTTTCCTGGCAGATCTGAAATATGTCGTCTCAAGATTCGGAGGGAGAGAGCTATATCACTGATTTCATCGCTAACCCAAAGGCCTATGGGAAGGTGGAGCATTACGGCTGGACTACAGAGGAGGAGGAAGACTCTGACATGGAGAGCAAGGGACGATAGTTCCGACGAAGACGAAGATTCACTACCTCAACCTGGCGAATGCATGTGGAATTCAAGAAGTCAAGCCTTCCTAAGGTCCAATCTATCCCACCATGTTTTCCACAGGATAGTAAGGCGGCATTATGCAAAAAGATAATGAGACTCGAGCTCGAGAATGAGGATCTAAGGAGGAAAATTTTAGCCTCAGACGCAAGCTGGAGGAGAAGAATGCATTAACTCCATCATCACACCTCTGAAGAAAGAGACCTAAGTACATGGGTATGGGCATCCCCTTGGCAACTGCCAAGCTTGGGGGAGGTGCCCCGGTATCGTATCACCATCACACATTTACCTTTATCGCTTTTCTTAGTTCGATTCTTTGGTTATATATCTCAGTTTAGTAGAATAAAGTTTTAGTATGATCTAGCTTTGAGTTTTGCTTTGTGATCCCTCTATGTTAATTCGAGTCCGAGAGTTATATAATAAAGATTAGTTTTGAGTTGAGGGCTTTGCTTTCTGGTATGATCTTGAGTAAAAGAATAAAGAATAAAAGGGGAAGAATAAAAAAGATCATATGATGATCTTATGGGAAGGGATGACTTCACATATAAGGAGTATGTCGCATAAAATTTGTTGGAGTTGACAAACATAGTTTTGGTCATTATTGCGATTAATAGGAAGTAATAAAGAAAGAGAGGTCTCACATATAAATACACTATCTTGGACATCTTTTATGATTGTGAGCACTCATTAAATATTATATGCTAAAAGGTTGATGTTGGACAAGGAAGACAACATAATGGGTTATGTTTCCTTATATCCGAATAGAAGTTATTGTCCATGGATCCTCCAACATGTTGAGCTTGCTTCTCATCCTATGCTAGCCAAATCTTTTTGCACTAAGTATAGATACTACTTGTGCATCCAAAATCCCTAAACCCAGTTTGCCATGAGAGTCCACCATACCTACCTATGGATTGAGTAAGATCCTTCAAGTAAGTTGTCATCGGTGCAAGCAATAAAAATTGCTCTTAAATATGTATGATCTTATAGTGTGAGGAAAATAGCTTATACGAACTTGTGATATGGAGAAATAAAAGCGACGGACTGCATAATAAAGTTCTTTATTCACAAGCAGCAATATAAAGTGACATTCTTTTGCATTAAATTTTGTGCATCAACCATAAAAGCGCATGACAACCTCTGCTTCCCTCTGCAAAGGGCCTATCTTTTATTTACTCCACCTTATTACAAGAGTCAGGGTGATCATCACCTCTTCTTTTATACTTTTTCTTTTTGGCAAGCACTATATGTGGGGGAGATCCAGATATATATATTCCTCGGATGTGTAGGTATTCATAAACTATTATTGTTGACGTTACCTTGAGGTAAAAGGTTGGGAGGCGAAGTTATAAGCCTCTATCTTTCTCTGTGTTCGATTGAGACTTTGATCTCATAAGTATAGCGTGAGTTGTTAGCAATTATGAAGGACTAAATGATAGTTCAGTATGTGAAACTTGCTAAACAAAAGCTCTTACATTGACTCTTTCTAACGTTATGATAAATATTGCAATTGTTTCAATGACCAAGATCATAGTTTGTTGGTTTTCAATAAAGTTTCTTGTTTCATACTTTACCTTGTGAACGAATTGTTACTTTAGCATAAGAAATTATATGACAATATATGGTTGTTCTAATGATGATCATGATGCCTTCATGTCGTATTTTATTTTATCGACACCTTATCTCTAAACATGTGGACATGATTATCGATTCCGGTTTCCGCTTGAGCACGAGCGAGGTCTAAGCTTGGGGGAGTTGATACGTCCATTTTGCATCTGTCGGCGTTCTGGAAACCGGGGACCCAGACTTGCCTGCCTGCGGCCCACGGCGTGGCTCCATCGACGGCCTGGTACGACCCATTGATACGTCTCCAATGTATCTATAATTTATGAAGTATTCATGCCATGTTTACAAAAAAATTATATGGTTTTGGTATGATTTTATTAGAACTAACCCGGACAGACACTGTTTTCAGCACAACTACCGTGGTGTCGTTTTTTTTTTGCAGAATTAAAAGTTCTCCGAATGAGCGGAAAATTTATGCTGAAATATTTGGAAAATATTAAAAAAATAACTGGAACGAAAAGATATCGGAGAGGAGTCCCGAGGCAACCACAAGGGTGGACGCCCCCCCTAGGGCGCGCCCCTGCCTTGTCGTCACCTCGTGGGCCCCCTGATTGTCCCCGATGCCAACACCTCCTATAAATCCCAAAACAACAAGAAATAAACCTAGATCGGGAGTTCGCACTGCAAGCCTCTGTAGCCATGAAAAACCAATCGGGAGCCCGTTCCGGCACCCTGCCGGAGGGGGAACCATCACCGGTGGCCATCTCACATCCCGGTGGTCTCCATGATGAGGAGGGAGTAGTTCACCCTCGGGGCTGAGGGTATGTACCAATAGCTATGTGTTTGATCTCTCTCTCTCTCGTGTTCTTGATTTGGCACGATCTGATGTACCGCGAGCTTTGTTACTATAGTTGAATCATATAGTGTTTCTCCCCCTCTATCTTCTTGTGATGAATTTAGTTTTACCTTTGAGGTTTCATTACTATCGGATTGAATACTATTATGGATTTGAGAACACTTGATGTATGTCTTGCGATGGGATATCTGTGGTGACAATGGGGTGTTCTATTGATTCAATTGATGTATGTTTTGGCACTCAACTCGCGGGGGCCATCTTCCTCATCCCGGCGGTCTCCATGACGAGGAGGGAGTAGTTCACCCCCGGGGCTGAGGGTAGTACCAGTAGCTATGTGTTTGATCTCTCTCTCACTCTCCTCATGTTCTTGATTTGGCACTCAACTCGCAGATTCCGAGGTGACATTGGGGTAATCTATGCATAGGGGTTGATGCACGTTTCATCCTTGTTTCTTCAGTAGAAATTTGGGGCACTCTTTGAGGTTCTTTATGTTGGATTGAATATTATGAATCTGAAGTTGTTTGATGCATATCGTATAAATGACCCACGGATACTTGTGGTGACATTGAGTATCTAGGTGGCATTAGGGTTGATTGATGTGTGTCATATGGTGTTATTTTACTACGAACTCTAGGGCTGTTTGTGACATATAGGAATAGCTCAATGGATTGATCGGAAAGAATAACTTTGAGGTGGTTTTGTACCCTACAAGCAATTTCATCTTATGTTCTCCACGATAGGAACTTTGGAGTGACTTTTGTCGCACATTAAGGGATTTCCATATGATCTAATTATGTTATCATGTGAGAGAACTTGCACTAGTGAAAGTATGAACCTAGGCCTTGTTTCTAAGCAATTGCAATACATTTTACTCACTTTGTTACTAGTTACCTGCTTTTTTTATATTTTCCGATTACAAAAACCTATATCTACCATCCATATCACACTTGTATCACCATCTCTTCGCCGAACTAGTGAACCTATAGAATTTACCATTGTATTGGTGTGTGGGGACACAAAGGACTCTTTGTTATTTGTTGCAGGGTTGTTTGAGAGAGACCATCTTCATCCTATGCCTCCGGATGATAAACCTTAGGTCATCCCTTGAGGGAAATTGCTACTGTCCTAAAAACTCTGCGCTTGGAGGCCCAACAGAGTCTACAAGAAGAAGGTTGCGTAGTAGACATCAGCTCTTTTCTGGTGCCGTTGCCGGGGAGGTTAGTGCTTGAAGGTATATCTTTAGATCTTGCAAGAATCTTTTAGTTTTCTTGTTTTTTCACTAGTTTAGTCTATAAAAAAAACTACAAAAAAATGGAATTGAGGTTGCCTCATAGTTTCATCTTTTTCATATCTTTCATGAAAATGATGGAAAGGAAAATTGTGCTCAAGTGTTAGAAGAAGAAGTCTATAAAATGTTGGCATAAAACTTTTGAATGATGAGCATGATTGCAATGTTGTTAGTATGAATTCTTTGAATATCCATGATGCTAATGATATGCAAAGCCATAAGCTTGGGGATGCTTGTTTGATGAGAGAGTATTTTTTGTCCCCCAAGTTTGATGAGAAAATTTATTATGATGAAAGCATGCCTCCTATTTATGATGATTATATGATGATGAAAGTGGGTTTGGAAGAGTGTCAACTCTAGGTACTAATGATCCCACTATTTGGAGGGTGTTGAATTTTCACAACATTGATAAAAGTGGATTTGGAGAGGTCATGACTTTATTTAGTGATGAATCCACTATTTTGGAAGAGGTTCCAATTGATTATGAGAACAAAGTTGCTATCTATGATGATTATTATGATGAGATGTATGCTATAAAGAATAATGATAACCATGAAACTTGTCATCATGATTTTAATTTCAATTGGATTATGCCTCACATGATAGTTATTTTGTTGAGTTTGCTCCCACTACTTTTCATGAGAATAAAATTGCTTATGTGGAGAGTAATAAAATTCTATGCTTGTGGATCATGAAAATAATGCTTATATGTGATGGTTATATTGTTGAATTCATTCATGATTTAGTGAAAATTATTATGAGAGAGGAACTTATGCTTTTACATATTGCAATAATATCAAGTTTCCTCTCTATGTTTGAAAATCTTGAAGCTATGCTTGTTTTGCCTTCCTATGCTAGTTGATTCTTGCTCCCATAAATTGTTTTCTCACCAAATTCCTATTCATAGGAAGTGGGTTAGAATTAAATGTGCTAGTCATATGCTTCATGATACTCCCATTATGTTTCAATTCTTATCTTTCATGTGAGCATCATTGAAATCATCATGCCTAGCTAAAAATGCATTAAAGAAAAACGCTGTGGAGAGACAACCAACACTTTTACCTATTGTTGTGTGTTAACATGATTAATCTACTGTAGTAATCATGTTTTATAGCTTTTGTTCAATAAAGTGCCAAGTAAAGCCTTTGGGATAGTGTGGTTGATAGTTGACTTGATTCTGTGCAAAAACAGAAACTTTTGAGCCAGTACAGAAATTCCTATATTTACTGGGAAGTGGAAAATCTCTGAATTTTTTACATTTCATTGGTATACAAATTTTCTACGTTTTCCTAATTTTTCAGAATTTTGAAAAACTTAAGTATGACTACAATTCATATGTTTACAGACTGTTCTGTTTTTGACAGATTCTGTTTTCAATGGATAGTTTGCTTGTTTTCTAGTTTCTATGGCTTATATTGCTTAATATAAGTTGCAGAAATGATAGGGTACAATAGGAATCATGTGAGAAAAAAATTTGAATCTTGTCTTGACAGTACAAAGTGAATGATTTGTTTTATCATACTAACCCATCTCACGAAGTTCCGTTAAGTTTTGTGTGATTGAAGTTTTCATGTTTTGGTGAGATATCGATATGACGAGAATAAGGAGTGTAAAGACCATAAGCTTGGGATTCCCAAGGCACCCCAAGGTAATATTCAAGAAGACCCAAGCAACTAAGCTTGGGATGCCCTGGAAGGCATCCCCTCTTTCGTCTTCAACATTATCGGTAACCTTACTGGAGCTATATTTTTATTCGTCACTGATATGATTTTTGCTTCGAGCATCATTTTATTTTATTAGTATTTGATTTTCGTTATTTAGAATAATGTTTTGCATCTTTAGTTCAAAAAAGGGTAAGTATAGCCTTTACCATGCTTATTTTGCAAGTCTATATGTTGCTGTTTTGAAAACAGAAAGTTTTCTATCATTGTCTGATTCTTATGGAACGTAAAAACGTGATAAATCTTGAAATTTTTACCAATTAGTAACAACAAATTTTATACAGTGTGGTAATATTTCAGAATTTTTAGAGTTAGGGAAGTATGAGTACAATTGCACTCTTTACCGACTGTCCTGTAGACAGATTGCTGTTATGTTTGAATTGTTTGCATATGTTGCTTGTTTAATGATTCTATTTGAGGATAGGAGTATTTAATAGCAGAGCATTTAGTATGCAAGTTAAATAATAATTTTAGTGTTTTTCTACAGTAGAGAATGATAAGGTTTTGCATTTGATTTATACTAACTTTTCTCACGAGTTCTTGTGGTGGTTTGTGTGCATGAAGTTTTTAAGATTCCGGGAAACCGTGATAAAAGGAATTAAGGAGACATAAAAGCTCAAGCTGTGGGATGCCCAAGGCATCCCTAGTTAATATTTCAAGAAATCTCAGATCTAAGCTGGGGATGCCCCGGTTGCATCCCACCTTTCTTCTTCAACAATGACGGTTAGCCTCGGTTGAGCCTAAGTTTTGCTCTTCACTGATATGTGCTATCCTTAGAATGTAATTTTATTTGTTTTTGCTTGATGTTTGATAAAGTATTAAGATCTAATTTCTTTATGATAGAGTTTCACATAGCTACTTAATTATTTGACTACTCATTGATCTCACTTATATCTTTTTTTGGAGTAGTTTGTCATTACTCACGTGCTTCACTTAATCCTATGAGTAAATGGTTGAATGAATTGAATATCATAAATCTGAAATATATATGCTTCATATGCTTATACCATGGGAGTAATGACTTCACATATAAGAAGAAGAGGTGGTAAATTTATTGAAAGTTAGCAAACATAGTATTGTCACTGAACAATTCATTAAGAATATTGAAGGAAGAGAGATTTCACATATAAATATACTATCTTGGACATCTTCTATGATTGTGAGCCCCATTAATTATTTTCAAACTTGAGCAAATGAGTTGAAGTGGACAAGGAAGACAACATAATGAGTATGCTTGGGTATATTTGTATGAAGAAGTTATATTGTTATGGATCCTCCAACGTTGGTGCTTGCTATTTGAATCTTTTGCTAGCCAAAATCTCCTGTACTAAGCGGGAATAACTGCTTGTGCATCCAAATCCTTGAACTAAGTTTCCTCCATGAGTGTCCAACATATTTACCTATATGCGGTATTACCTGCCGTTCCAAGTAAATTGCATGTGCAAACTCTAAACCTCAAATAATAATCTGTTTTATATGCCCGAAAAATCACTAAAATTATTATTTAACATTGCATACTAAATGCCTCTGCATATTAAATACTCCTATCCTCAAATAGAATCATTAAACAAGCAAACATATGCAAACAATTCAAACATAACAGCAATCTGTCTAAACAGGACAGTCTGTAAAGAGTGCAATTGTACTCATACTTCCCTAACTCTAAAAATTCTGAAATATTACCACACTGTATAAAATTTGTTGTTACTAATTGTGTAAAAATTTCAAGATTTTATCACGTTTTTACGTTCCATAAGAATTCAGACAATGATAGAAAACTTTCTGTTTTCAAAACAGCAACATATAGACTTGCAAAATAAGCATGGTAAAGGCTATACTTGACCCTTTTATTGAACTAAAAGATGCAAAACATTATTCTAAATAACAGAAATCAAATACTAATAAAATAAAATGATGCTCGAAGCAAAAATCATATCATGTGACGAATAAAAATATAGCTCCAAGTAAGGTTACCGATAATGTTGAAGACGAAAGAGGGGATGCCTTCCAGGGCATCCCCAAGCTTAGTTGCTTGGGTCTTCCTTGAATATTACCTTGGGGTGCCTTGGGAATCCCCAAGCTTATGGTCTTTACACTCCTTATTCTCGTCATATCGATATCTCACCCAAAACATGAAAACTTCAATCACACAAAACTTAACGGAACTTCGTGAGATGGGTTAGTATGATAAAACAAATCATTCACTTTGGTACTGTCAAGACAAGATTCAAATTTTTTCTCACATGATTCCTATTGTACCCTATCATTTCTGCAACTTATATTAAGCAATATAAGCCATAGAAACTAGAAAACAAGCAAACTATCCATTGAAAACAGAATCTGTCAAAAACAGAACAGTCTGTAAACATATGAATTGTAGTCATACTTAAGTTTTTTCAAAAATTCTGAAAAATTAGGAAAACGTAGAAAATTTGTATACCAATGAAATGTAAAAAATTCAGAGATTTTCCACTTCCCAGTAAAATATAGGAATTTCTGTACTGGCTGCAAAAGTTTCTGTTTTTGCACAGAATCAAGTCAACTATCAACCACACTATCCCAAAGGCTTTACTTGGCACTTTATTGAAACAAAAGCTATAAAAACATGATTACTACAGTAGATTAATCATGTTAAACACAAAAAACAATAGGTAAAAGTGTTGGTTGTCTCTCAACAAGCGTTTTTCTTTAATGCATTTTTAGCTAGCGATGATGATTTCAATGATGCTCACATGAAAGATAAGAATTGAAACATAATGGGAGTATCATGAAGCATATGACTAGCACATTTAATTCAACCCACTTCCTATGAATAGGAATTTTGTGAGAAAACAATTTATGGGAGCAAGAATCAACTAGCATAGGAAGGCAAAACAAGCATAGCTTCAAGATTTTCAACACATAGAGAGGAAACTTGATATTATTGCAATATGTAAAAGCAAAAGTTCCTCTCTCATAATAATTTTCACTAGAATCATGAATGAATTCAAACATATAACCATCACATAAAGCATTATTTTCATGATCCACAAGCATAGAAATTTTATTACTCTCCACATAAGCAAATTTATTCTCATGAAAAGTAGTGGGAGCAAACTCAACAAAATAACTATCATGTGAGGCATAATCCAATTGAAAATTAAAATCATGATGACAAGTTTCATGGTTATCATTTTTCTTTATAGCATACATCTCTCATAATAATAATCATAGATAGCAACTTTGTTCTCATAATCAATTGGAACCTCTTCCAAAATAGTGGATTCATCACTAAATAAAGTCATGACCTCTCCAAATCCACTTTTATCAAGTTGTGAAAAATTCAACACCCTCCAAATAGTGGGATCATTAGTACCAGAGTTGACACTCTTCCAAACCCACCTTTCATCAAATAATCATCATAAATAGGAGGCATGCTTTCATCATAATAAATTTTCTCATCAAAACTTGGGGGACAAAAAATATCATCTTCATCAAACATAGCATCCCCAAGCTTATGGCTTTGCATATCATTAGCATCATGGATATTCAAAGAATTCATACTAACAACATTGCAATCATGCTCATCATTCAAAAGTTTTATGCCAAACATTTTATAGACTTCTTCTTCTAACACTTGAGCACAATTTTCCTTTCCATCATTTTCATGAAAGATATGAAAAAGATGAAACATATGAGGCAACCTCAATTCCATTTTTTTGTAGTTTTCTTTTATAGACTAAACTAGTGAAAAAACAAGAAACTAAAAGATTCAATTGCAAGATCTAAAGATATACCTTCAAGCACTAACCTCCCCGGCAACGGCACCAGAAAAGAGCTTGATGTCTACTACGCAACCTTCTTCTTGTAGACTCGTGTTGGGCCTCCAAGCGCAGAGTTTTGTAGGACAGTAGCAAATTTCCCTCAAGTGGATGACCTAAGGTTTATCAATCCGAGGGAGGCATAGGATGAAGATGGTCTCTCTCAAACAACCCTGCAACCAAATAACAAAGAGTCTCTTGTGTCCCCAACACACCCAATACAATGGTAAATTCTATAGGTTCACTAGTTCGGCGAAGAGATGGTGATACAAGTGTGATATGGATGGTAGATATAGGTTTTTGTAATCGGAAAATATAAAAAAAGCAAGGTAACTAGTAACAAAAGTGAGTAAAAACGGTATTGCAATGCTTAGAAACAAGGCCTAGGGTTCATACTTTCACTAGTGCAAGTTCTCTCAACAATGATAACATAATTAGATCATATGGAAATCCCTTAATGTGCGACAAAAGTCACTCCAAAGTTCCTATCGTGGAGAACATAAGATGAAATTGCTTGTAGGGTACAAAACCACCTCAAAGTTATTCTTTCCGATCAATCCATTGAGCTATTCCTATAAGTGTCACAAACAGCCCTAGAGTTCGTAGTAAAATAACACCATATGACACACATCAATCAACCCTAATGCCACCTAGATACTCCAATGTCACCACAAGTATCCGTGGGTCAATTATACGATATGCATCAAACAACTTCAGATTCATAATATTCAATCCAACATAAAGAACCTCAAAGAGTGCCCCAAGATTTCTACTGAAGAAACAAGGATGAAAACGTGCATCAACCCCTATGCATAGATTACCCCAATGTCACCTCAGGAATCTGCGAGTTGAGTGCCAAATCAAGAACATGAGAGAGAGTGAGAGAGAGATCAAACACATAGCTACTGGTACATACCCTCAGCCCCGGGGGTGAACTACTCCCTCCTCGTCATGGAGACCGCCGGGATGATGAAGATGGCCACCGGCGAGTTGAGTGCCAAAACATACATCAAGTGAATCAATAGAACACCCCATTGTCACCACAGATATCCCATCGCAAGACATACATCAAGTGTTCTCAAATCCATAATAGTATTCAATCCGATAGTAATGAAACCTCAAAGGTAAAACTCAATTCATCACAAGAAGATAGAGGGGGAGAAACACTATATGATTCAACTATAGTAACAAAGCTCGCGGTACATCAAGATCGTGCCAAATCAAGAACACGAGAGAGAGAGAGAGATCAAACACATAGCTATTGGTACATACCCTCAGCCCCGAGGGTGAACTACTCCCTCCTCATCATGGAGACCACCGGGATGATGAAGATGGCCACCGGTGATGGTTTCCCCCTCCGGCAGGGTGCCGGAACGGGCTCCCGATTGGTTTTTCATGGCTACAGAGGCTTGCAGTGGCGGAACTCCCGATCTAGGTTTATTTCTGTGGTTTTTGGGATTTATAGGAGGTGTTGGCATCGGGGACAAGTCAAGGGGGCCCACGAGGTGACGACAAGGCAGGGGGCGCGCCCTAGGGGGGGCGTCCACCCTTGTGGTTGCCTCGGGACTCCTCTCCGATATCTTTTCGTTCCAGTATTTTTTATATTTTCCAAAAATATTCAGCATAAATTTTCAGCTCATTCGGAGAACTTTTAATTCTGCAAAAAAAACGACACCACGGTAGTTGTGCTGAAAACAGTGTCTGTCCGGGTTAGTTCTAATAAAATCATACCAAAACCATATAATTTTTTTGTAAACATGGCATGAATACTTCATAAATTATAGATACATTGGAGACGTATCAATGGGTCGTACCAGGCCGTCGATGGAGCCACGCCGTGGGCCGCAGGCAGGCAAGTCTGGGTACCCCGGTTTCCAGAACGCCGACAGATGCAAAATGGACGTATCAACTCCCCCAAGCTTAGACCTCGCTCGTGCTCAAGCGGAAACCGGAATCGATAATCATGTCCACATGTTTAGAGATAGAGGTGTCGATAAAATAAAATACGGACATGAAGGCATCATGATCATCATTAGAACAACAACATATATTGTCATATAATTTCTTATGCTAAAGTAACAATTCGTTCACAAGGTAAAGTATGAAACAAGAACTTTATTGAAAACCAACAAACTATGATCTTGGTCATTGAAACAATTGCAATTTATCATAACGTTAGAAAGAGTCAATGTAAGAGCTTTTGTTTAGCAAGTTTCACATACTGAACTATCATTTAGTCCTTCATAATTGCTAACACTCACGCGATACTTATGAGATCAAAGTCTCAATCGAACACAGAGAAAGATAGAGGCTTATAACTTCGCCTCCCAACCTTTTACCTCAAGGGTAACGTCAACAATAATAGTTTATGAATACCTACATCCGAGTGGATATATATATCTGGATCTCCCCCAACATATAGTGCTTGCCAAAAAGAAAAAGTATAAAAAGAAGAGGTGATGATCACCCTGACTCTTGTATAAAGGTAGGAGATAAATAAAAGATAGGCCCTTTGCAGAGGGAAGCAGAGGTTGTCATGCGCTTTTATGGTTGGATGCACAAAATCTTAATGCAAAAGAATGTCACTTTATATTGCTGCTTGTGATAAAGAACTTTATTATGCAGTCCGTCGCTTTTATTTCTTCCATATCACAAGTTCGTATAAAGCTTATTTTCCTCACACTATAAGATCATACATATTTAGAGAGCAATTTTTATTGCTTGCACCGATGACAACTTACTTGAAGGATCTTACTCAATCCATAGGTAGGTATGGTGGACTCTCATGGCAAAACTGGGTTTAGGGATTTTGGATGCACAAGTAGTATCTATACTTAGTGCAAAAAGATTTGGCTAGCATAGGATGAGAAGCAAGCTCAACATGTTGGAGGATCCATGACAATATAACTTCTATTCGGATATAAGGAAACATAACCCATTATGTTGTCTTCCTTGTCCAACATCAACCTTTTAGCATATAATATTTTAATGAGTGCTCACAATCATAAAAGATGTCCAAGATAGTGTATTTATATGTGAGACCTCTCTTTCTTTATTACTTCCTATTAATCGCAATAATGACCAAAACTATGTTTGTCAACTCCCAACAAATTTTATGCGACATACTCCTTATATGTGAAGTCATCCCTTCCCATAAGATCATCATATGATCTTTTTATTTCTTCCCCTTTTATTCTTTATTTCTTTTACTCAAGATCATAGCCAGAAAGCAAAGCCCTCAACTCAAAACTAATCTTTATTATATAACTCTCGGACTCGATTACATAGAGGGATCACAAAGCAAAACTCAAAGCTAGATCATACTAAAACTTTATTCTACTAAACTGAGATATATAACCAAAAGGATCGAACTAAGAAAAGCGATAAAGGTAAATGTGTGATGGTGATACGATACCGGGGCACCTCCCCCAAGCTTGGCAGTTGCCAAGGGGAGTGCCCATACCCATGTACTTAGGTCTCTTTCTTCAGAGGTGGTGATGATGGAGTTAATGCATTCTTCTCCTCCAGCTTGCGTCTGAGGCTAAAATTTTCCTCCCTTAGATCCTCATTCTCGAGCTCGAGTCTCATTATCTTTTTGCATAATGCCGCCTTACTATCCTGTGGAAAACATGGTGGGATAGATTGGACCTTAGGAAGGCTTGACTTCTTGAATTCCACATGCATATCGCCAGGTTGAGGTAGTGAATCTTCGTCTTCGTCGGAACTATCGTCCCTTGCTCTCTCCATGTCAGAGTCTTCCTCCTCCTCTGTAGTCCAGCCGTAATGCTCCACCTTCCCATAGGCCTTTGGGTTAGCGATGAAATCAGTGATATAGCTCTCTCCCTCCGAATCTTGAGACGACATATTTTCAGATCTGCCAGGAAAACAGCACGAAACAAGAACAAAGGATTTTGCCGTGATACGGTGGTCAAAACCTTCGGGAGATTATATAATGAATTTTTACCGACAAAAAGGAGTGTACTACAAGAAAACGGAGTCCGGGGGGCACACGAGGTGGCCACAAGCCTGGGAGGCGCACCCAGGGGGTAGGGTGCGCCCCCAGGGCTTGTCGCCTCCTCGTGCACTTCTCGGACTACTTTTTATTTTCCTAATTTTTTAAATATTCCAAAACGGGGTAAAATTGCTTTTGGAAAATTTTTGGAGTCGGTTTACTTAATGTACCACATACCTATTCCTTTTCGGAGTCTGAAACATTCTAGTAGATATCCCGTATGTACTCCTCAGGTGTTATGGTATTAATAATATTGGTTTCAACATTTATGGGAGTACATGAGATATAATGTTTGATTCTTTACCCGTTTACCACCTTCGGATTATTGCCTTCGGCATTGTTGATCTTGATGGCACCGGAACAATAAACTTCCTTGATAATGTAAGGCCCTTCCCATTTACAGAGAAGCTTTCCTGCAAAAAATCTTAAACGAGAATTGTATAGCAAGACATGGTCACCTACATTAAATTCACATTTTTGTATCCTTTTATCATGCCATCTTCTAACTTTCTCTTTAAACAATTTAGCATTTTCATAGGCTTGGGTTCTCCATTCATCAAGTGAGCTAATGTCAAATAACCTCTTCTCACCGGCAAGTTTGAAATCATAGTTGAGCTCTTTAATTGCCCAATAAGCTTTATGTTCTAATTCAAGAGGTAAGTGACATGCTTTTCCATTAACCATTTTATATGGAGACAGACCCATAGGGTTTTTATAAGCAGTTCTATAAGCCCATAATGCATCATCAAGTTTCTTAGACCAATTCTTTCTGGATCTATTAACAGTCTTTTGCAAGATCAACTTTATTTCTCTGTTACTTAATTCTACTTGACCACTAGACTGAGGATGATATGGAGATGCAATTCTATGGTTAACATCATATTTAGAAAGCAATTTACGGAAAACACCATGAATAAAGTGTGAACCACCATCAATCATTAAATATCTAGGGACTCCAAACCTTGGGAAAATAACTTCTTTAAGCATTTTAATGGAGGTGTTATGATCAGCACTACTAGTTGGAATAGCTTCTTCCCACTTAGTAACATAATCAACAGCAACCAAAATATGTGTGTACCCATTAGAGGAAGGAAAAGGTCCCATATTATTAAATCCCCAAACATCAAATGGTTCAATAACAACTGAATAATTCATAGGCATTTCCTGACGTCTACTAATATTGCCAATTCTTTGACATTCATCACAAGACAAGACAAACTTACGAGCATCCTTGAAAAGAGTAGGCCAATAAAAACCAGATTGTAATACCTTGTGTGCAGTTCTATCTCCAGCATGGTGTCCTCCGTAGGCCTCGGAGTGACACAATGTCTAATAACACCATCTACCCCTTCTTTATAAAGGTGTGGGTCATCCCAGAAGTAATGTCTTAAATCATAGAAAATCTTTTTCTTTTGCCGGTATGTGAAACTAGGTGGTATAAATTTAGCAACAATATAATTGGCATAATCAGCATACCAAGGAGTACTACGAGAAGCATTTATGCCAGCTAATTGTTTATCAGGGAAGCTATCATCAATAGGTAGTGGGTCATCAAGAACATTTTCTAACCTAGACAAGTTGCCTGCTACGGGGTTCTCAGCTCCCTTTCTATCAATAATATGTAAATCAAATTTTTACAGTAAGAGAACCCATCTAATAAGTCTAGGTTTAGCATCCTTCTTTTCCATAAGATATTTAATAGCAGCAAGATCGGTGTGAACAGTTACTTTGGAATCAACAATATAAGATATGAACTTATCACAAGCAAATACAACTGCTAAAAATTCTTTTTCAGTAGTAGCATAACTTCTTTGAGCACTGTCTAGAGCTTTACTAGAATAATGCATAACATTTAATTTCTTATCAACTCTTTGTCCTAGAACAGCACCAATAGCATAATCACTAGCATCACTCATAATTTCAAAGGGTAGGTTCCAATCAGGTGGTTGAACAATAGGTGCAGAAATCAAGGCTTTCTTAAGTATTTCAAATGCTTCTACACAATCATCATCAAAAACAAATGGAACATCCTTTTGCAAGAGATTAGTAAGAGGCCTAGAAATTTTAAAGAAGTCTTTAATAAACCTCCTATAGAAACCATCATGACCAAGGAAACTTCTTATACCTTTGATATCTGTAGGACACGGCATCTTTTCAATAGCATCAACTTTAGCTTTATCAACTTCAATACCTCTTTCAGAAATTTTATGTCCCAAGACAATACCTTCATTAACCATAAAGTGGCACTTCTCCCAGTTCAAGACAAGATTAGTTTCTTCACATCTCTGCAAAACTCGATCAAGGTTGCTTAAGCAATCATCAAAAGAAGTTTCGTAAATGGAAAAATCATCTATGAAAACCTCAACAATCTTTTCACAAAAGTCAAAGACACATGAGACACATGAGACACATCCCCAAAACTCACACTAACAGTTTCTTTCTCACAATCTATTTTAGCATTAACAGTGTTCAAGAAAGGTCTACCAAATATAATGGGACAAAAATCATCTTGTGGGGAACCAAGAACTAGAAAATCAGTAGGGTATTTTATTTTCCCACACAAGACTTCAACATCTCTAACAATCCCAATTGGTGATATAGTATCCCTATTGGCAAGCTTAATAGTGACATCAATATCTTCTATTTCAGTAGGTGCAATATCATTCATAATTTCTTGGTATAAAGTAAAGGGAATTGCACTCACACTAGCACCGAAATCACATAAGCCATGATAACAATGATCTCCTATTTTAACAGAAACAACAGGCATGCCAACAACAGGTCTATGTTTATCTTTATTATCGGGTCTAGCAATTCCAGCAGCTTCATCACAGAAATAAATAACATGCCCATCAATATTTTCGACCAAGAGATCTTTAACCATAGCAATACTAGATTCAACTTTAATTTGTTCAGGGGGTGTAGGTGTTCTAGTATAACTCTTATGAACCATAGCTGAAGCTTTAGCATGCTCCTTTATCCTAACAGGGAAAGGTGGTTTCTCAATATAAGCAGTAGGAATAACAGGATCAACATTATAAGTAATAGTTTCCTCTTCAGCTTTAATGGTTTCTACTATTTTCACTTCAATGGGAGGATGATATTTAAACCACTTCTCCTTAGGGAGATCAACATGAGTAGCAAATGATTCACAAAAAGAAGCTACTATCTCAGAGTCAAGTCCATATTTAGTGTTAAATTCATGAAAAGCATCGGTATCCATAAAAGATTTAACACAATCAAACTTAAGGTTTATACCTGACTCCTTACCTTCGTTGAGTTCCCAATCTTCAAAATTGTGTTTAATTCTTTCCAAGAGATCCCATTTGAATTCAATAGTCTTCTTCATAAAAGAACCAGTACAAGAAGTATCGAGCATGGATTGATCATTACGAGAAAGCCGAGCATAAAAATTCTGAATAATAATTTCTCTTGAGAGCTCATGATTGGGGCATGAATATAACATTGAATTAAGCCTCCCCCAAGCTTGAGCGATACTTTCTCCTTCACGAGGCCAAAAATTATATATATAATTCCGATCATGATGAACCAGATGCATAGGATAAAACTTCTGATGAAATTCCAATTTCAATCGGTTGTAATTCCAAGTCCCAATATCATCGCATAGCCTATACCACATCAATGCCTTCTCCTTCAAAGATAAAGGGAAGACCTTCTTCTTAACTTCATCCTCGGGCAAACCTACAAGCTTAAATAATCCACAAACTTCATCCACATAGATTAGATGCAAATCAGGATGTAGTGTTCCATCTCCTGCATAAGGATTAGCTAGCAGTTTCTCTATCATAACCGAAGGAATTTCATAAAAAATATTTTCAGTAGGTGCAGTAGGTTGAGGGGAAACTCTTTGCTCTTCCGGTCGGGGTGAAGATACCCCAAACAAACCCCTCAAAGGATGATGTTCCATAGTAACAAGTGACAGTAAATTTCAGCACGTAATATAAATGTTTCCTTACCAAATTGCACTTACCAAAGGCGCTTCATTCCCCGGCAACGGCGCTAGAAAAGAGTCTTGATGACTCACAAGTATAGGGGATCTATCGTAGTCCTTTCGGTAAGTAAGAGTATCGAACCCAACGAGGAGCAAAAGGAAATGACAAGCGGTTTTCAGCAAGGTATTTTCTGCAAGCACTGAAATTATCGGTAACAAATACTTTTGTGATAAGACAATTCGTAACGGGTAACAAGTAACAAGTGTAAAAAAGATGCAACAAGGTGGCCCAACCCTTTTTGTAGCAAAGGACAAGCCTGGATGAACTCTTATATAAAGCAAAACGCTCCCAAGGACACATGGGAATTGTTGTCAAATTAGTTTTCATCATGCTCATATGATTCGCGTTCGTTACTTTGATAATTTGGTATGTGGGTGGACCGGTGCTTGGGTGTTGTCCTTACTTGGACAAGCCTCCCACTTATGATTAACCCCTCTCGCAAGCATCCGCAACTACGAAAGAAGAATTAAGATAAAGCTAACCATAGCATGAAACATGTGGATTCAAATCAGCCCCTTATGAAGCAACGCATAAACTAGGGTTTAAGCTTCTGTCACTCTAGCAACCCATCATCTACTTATTACTTCCCAATGCCTTCCCCTAGGCCCAAATCATGGTGAAGTGTCATGTAGTCGATGTTCACATAACACCACTAGATGAAAGACAACATACATCTCATCAAAATATCGAACGAATACCAAATTCACATGATTACTTATAACAAGACTTCTCCCATGTCCTCAGGAACAAACGTAACTACTCACAAAGCATATTCATGTTCATAATCATAGGGGTAATAAATATCATTAAGGATCTGAACATATGATCTTCCACCGAATAAACCAACTAGCATCAACTACAAGGAGTAATCAACACTACTAGCAACCCACAGGTACCAATCTGAGGTTTTGAGACAAAGATCGGATACAAGAGATGAACTAGGGTTTGAGAGGAGAAGGTGCTGGTGAATATGTTGATGGATATTGACCCCCTCTCAACGAGAGGATCGTTGGTGATGACGATGGCTTCGATTTCCCCCTCCCGGAGGTAATTTTTCCCGGCAGAACAGCTCCGCCGGAGCCCTAGATTGCTTCTGCCCAGGTTCCGCCTCGAGACGGCGACGCTTCATCCCGAAAGCTTCCTTCTGATATTTTCCAGGTCAAACCCCTCCGTATAGCAGAAGATGGGCACCGGAGACCTGCCAGGGGAACCACAAGCCCTAGGGGCACGCCGAGGGGGGTAGGGCGCGCCCCCCAGGCTTGTGGCCACCTGGTGGGTTCCCTCTGGTATTTTCTTCGCCCAATATTTTTTTATATTCCAAAATAATTCTTCGTAAATTTTCAGGACTTTTGGAGTTGAGCAGAATAGGTCTCTCAGATTTGCTCCTTTCCGGTCCAGAATTCCAGCTGCCGGCATACTCCCTCTTCGTGTAAACCTTGTAAAATAAGAGAGAAAAGGCATAAGTATTATACCATAATGTGTAATAACAGCCCATAATGCAATAAATATCAATATAAAAGCATTATGCAAAATGGACGTATCACCTATCTTAGCTAGCCTCGACGAGGAGGTCGTGGGTTCAAAACTTGCTGGTCAAGGAACGGGCACAGAGGGTGCCGTTTAGGATTTGCCCTCTTTCAAGGCTTGCAGAAACTTATTTTGGCCACCGGTTGGGCTATCCGAAATACATTAGGCCCATTATTTAGGCGTTCTCCTTCCTATCACCCCCCCCCAAATCAACCGACCTGAATCTCTCTGCTTCTTGAAATCGGTTACAGCGGGAGACGTTGTGTCCGTCGTCTATATAGCCTCCCTCGCCTTCCTTCCTCCCATCCCATTGTTTCTTGTAGCCTCCTTCCCTCCGCCCCCTCCTTCTCCTATTCATCTGAGGTTTTGAGACAAAGATTGAATACAAGAGATGAATTAGAGTTTGAAATGAGATGGTGCTGGTGAAGATGTTGATGAAGATTGGTCCTCCCACGATGAGAGGATCGTTGGTGATGACTATGGCTTCGATTTCCCCCTCCCGGAGGGAAGTTTCCCCAGTGGAATCTCTCTGTTGGAGAGCAAAAGTGCTCCTACCCAGATTCCGCCTTGAGACGGCGGCGCTTCATCCCAAAACCTTTCTTCTGATTTTTTCTAGGTCAAAAGGCACCATACAGGAGAAGATGAGCCCTGGAGGCCTGCCAGGGGCGCCACAAGCTCGGGGCCCACGCCCAGGGGGTAGGGCGTGCCCCCCAGGCTTGTGGCTACCTGGTGGGTTCCCCTCTAGTATTTCTTTCGCCAATAATTTTAATATATTCCAAAATAATTCTCCATCAATTTTCAGCGCATTTAGAGTTGTTTAGAAAAAGTGCCTCCGATATAGCCCTTTCCGGTCCAGAATTCCAGCTGCCGGCAATCTCGCTCTTCATGTGAAACTTGCAAAATATGAGAGAAAAGGCATAAGAATTGTATTATAAAGTGAAATAACAGTCCATAATGCAATAAATATCAACATAAAAACATGATGCAAAATGGACGTATCAGCTACGGCCGGCAATGAACGCGCTCTGGTTTGTCGAAACTATGTTGCCCAAATGCGGTGCCAGCCGGACAGAGAGAGCACCTTCGCGAAAAGCTTCGCGATGAGGTGAATAAGACTAATGGGGCGATAGTCAAAAAGGGACGCCGCGTCCTGCTTCTTTGGGAGTAGAGTGAGGAGCGCTTCATTGAGCCGCTGGAAACCACGCCCATTGAGCGCGTAAAGCTTGTTGAAGATGGCGCAGATGTCGTGCTTGATCACGTCCCAAGCACTGCGAAGAAACTCGATGGTAAATCCGTCGGGGCTTGGCGCCTTCCCGAGCGGCAAGCTCTTGACAGCAGCCCATATCTCCTCCTGAGAGAATGGTGCATCGAGACCGGAGAGGTCGAAGGGGCCAGCGTGAATTGCAGAGAGGTCCAGGAGAAAGTATGCGGCTCCGTAGTTCCAAGGATGCCGGTGAAGTGTCGATAGGCAGCCACGGCAAGCGCGCAGGGTCGGAGACGAAGGTGTCCCCCACCTGCAGCTCGAGGATCTAATTCTTCTGCTTACGGTGAGCGGCATGCACACGGAAGAACTTTTGCCCCACATCACCGTCACGCAGCCAAGAGAACCTAACACGCTCGCGCGAGATCGACCGCTCTAGCGAGGCGAAGCCCAGGTAGGCCCCCTTGAGGCATCGTCGCAGCCAAGCCTCGGTTGGAGAGAGGGGTCGCAAGTCCTGAGCCGTATCTAAGCGGGCAATCAACTCGCGGGCAACAAGGAGCCGCCGGGACACGTCCCCGATCTTCTTCGTGCTCGAGCTTTGAAGGCGCCCGGCGGTGGCCTTCAGCCGCGCAACCAATCGGCGGAACAGGTCCGACTCATCGTCAGCGGTAGCCCACACCTCATGCACGACTTGGATGTAGCCATCGTGCGTGGCCAGAATCTCTCGAAGTGAAACCTCTTGGTGCCTGGCGAGCGCGCGGTGCAGTCCAAGAGAAGGGGCGCATGATCGGACGCCGCGGAGGAGAGGCACCGGAGCATGCAGTGCGGTTGGAGCGCCTCCCAAGCAGAGTTGCACAGAACCCGGTCGATGCGTGTGAGGGTCGGGGCGTCGCGCTCACTCGACCATGTGTAAAGCCTCCCGTGCAGGTAGATATCGCGCAGCTCCTCATCGGCGAGGAAGCGGCGAAAGTGGGACATGATACGATGGTTGAGGCGGGAATTATTCTTGTTCGCCGCCCCAGTGATCATGTTGAAGTCGCCCCCAAGGATCCAAGGGCCGGTACGCAGCGAATGGACCTCACTAAGATCGCCGAGGAAGGCAATCTTGTCATCATCCCCTTGCGGGCCATAGACGCCGGTGAGCCACCAGTGTTGCTCGCCATCGAGCAAGGAGGCCATAGCGGTGATGTGGTGCTCGCCGAGGCAAGGATCGGAGAGCGCGATCATATCCGGGCGCCACGCAAGTAGGATTCCCCCACAGGTGCATCCGCGGGAAGGAAGAAGAACTCTGAGAAGGACGGACCAAGAGTCTTAGTGACAAGCGAGGACGAAAGGTAAGCCATCTTAGTTTTCTGAATGCAAACGAAACTATGTTTTATATATACCATGATAAGTAATTACATAACACAATGAGATGTACTGTAAATTTAAATTTTACACACCTCCAAGTAAACTTCATATAGTAGGAGGACAAGAAGTTGAGATATTCACCAATGAAGTACCTGCAAAAAAGTATATCAAACAAATGCATACAGATATTTCAAGCTTGTGCATTGTACACTAGGTAATACGAAGCTTGAGCACATAAGTGAGATTTTCATCCATGAGTGCAAGGTTGGAACTGCATCACCATTGAAATGCTTAAAAATGCATGGTGTCGCTGCCATGAACTTGCTCTCAATAATGAAGAATATCATAAACTAATTCATGGCCTACTAGGTCAATCTCTAACAGTTCCCCTTATATACTACAGAACACAACATGAAGAAGTCTGACTAATTGGGAGAATTATAAATCACATGGCTATAATCCCTTTGTTCGTTGCCATTATATTCTTTAGAATGGAGAAATCTTCATAAATGTGTAAGATGTACACTTACGCAAATCATACCCCCAAAGTTGTGAGCAGTCGTAGAAAATCAGTATCAACATTAAGACCACGTTTCACCATAAATCCAATTGGATCGCTAATTGAACAGCACACAGAAATAACAGTCTCCAAAGCTACGGTAGTTTGGCTCTTTTTGAGAAGGGAAAATGAGATGGGTTGCTAGGTACCGGAGGAGGAGGAAGGAGACGTTAGTGACGAGGTACGTCTCACGGCGGCAAGGTTGTCGTCCACCCAGAATGTAACTCCTTGTATAGGAAGTAGACTGTGTGGGGGCCATCCTGTCGCCGGTGGAAATCTCAGAACCTGCCCTTGCGACTTGGCCTCTCGTCGTGGCGGCGTGGATACCGGCGACGAGGCGTCTGCGGCCAAGCGATCTCAACCATCTTATCTCCACCAGGGCGCATAGGAGAAGCAGGGGATCCAATCTCTGCGTGGCCGCGTGGGTGCATCGCGAGTGGCGTCACAAGACCTAGGCGTCATTCCTGCATGGGCCTGTTCCCTAACTTCGTCCAAGGCCCAGTACTGCAGAGCGCCCCTTGGCTTTCCGGGGGCCCCGAGGCAGCCGCCCCGTTCGCCCCCCTCCAGGCCCGGGCCTGGACGCGTCCCTCCAGCTATAAACTTAGCTAAAGTAAGAGCAGCCACAAGGTTACTGCACATGTTTTGTTAGACCAAGTCGATTATAGCAAAATCCTTATTTGCGAAGTTAATTTAGAAGCTTAAAACTTGATCTACGTGTATATAGCTAACACCTACTTGTCGATGAAAAAACTGAAAATGAAATTAAAAGCTAGTAAGAGTGTGAGTAGCGTCTAAAAGTTTGAATAAAACTAGCGTGTTTCAATCTGCCAATAAATGATATCAATTCTAGGCTTTACAAGCGCTCTCTATAGCCATCGGTTTCAAGAGACTCAACTTCTTAGTTTTCGAGATTATGCTAAAGTGTTATGTGATAAATTCAAAGTATTGTTGCAGGGAAAGTTGAAGTTTTACATGCATACTGTTGCCACTATAGTCATTGTTCCACTCGTAGCCGAGATCCAAGATTTTACCCCTAGTGGATCGCTCGTAGGCTGGAGAAGTAGTCAACTTAACCTTATTTGTAGCTCTTTCAGAAACTAAAGGGCGTAGGGTAATTCATGCTTTAAACCATAATCCATTATGGCACGTTAATGATATGGCATATTCCCAGCCAACTAAGAATCAAGTCCATAACCCAACTTCCTTTCTGAGCAACTATTGAGCCCTTCCATTAGGTTTACACGTTGCATGGCAACTATGTGCGCACCCAAACATCTAAGTGTCAAAGTATTTGCTGACACAATGTCCATGCGGAGGACAAGAAGGCCCTTGAGTCCAAATTTTGGCAGAAGAAAACCAACAATGGGTAAATAGTAAGCACGAATAATTAAAAGAATGGGCCGGGGGCAGGGGGGATTTAAACAACACATAAAATGAGAAACCACACAACAAGAAAACAATTAAGAGGTGGAGGGGAATCAAATAATATGCATAAATTCAATTGAAAAGCACATTTAGAAAATGAAAGTAGGTAAAATTTCAAAATATCATATCAGCATTGCACAATATCATTACCACGGGTGTAAGGTTACGATTTAGCTAGTTGTTGCATTCTTTACCCCTGCCAAAAAAATATGTTGCTTTCTTTATCTTCCTTTTCCTTCTCTTTTACCGGATTGTACTAGCATATACAAGATAGTATTTATATATGTCGAATTTGCAATTGATCATAATTCTGCACACAAAAAACTGCATACACCTTATCTTATAAAATAAATAGTGGCTTTCTGTTAACTTTTTATTGAATATAATCATATTGCAGATGAGTTTGTTGGTACCAGACTACTTCGAGAATAATAGTGTATTTCACCTTTTACAAGCTACATTTGTGTAAATCTAACTAGTCAAGTTATTTTTGTCACCAAAACCTATACTCGAGAATATTCACATTTAACTGAACATGGATCTAGTTCACTTCAAAACAACCCTAAATTACTAAGTTATCTTTGACTGGCTAAAAGTTTAAAATGCCTTCATCGTTAAGCAGATGATGTATTGACATCACTGTTTTGAGTATTTCTCCTTTTTGCACTAGATGAAGTTTATCAAGGAAGCCCGACATGACATCATTGTGCCTTCAAACACCAATCTTTATTATATGTAACAACAATGGTATTGGCAAATCATGCTCCAAACAAAAGGAATATTTTTCAAAGCAAAACATTGGCGAGACGCCTTTAACATTTTTTAGAAGTCCCTTTTCTAAAACAAGATGAGTTAAAATTCAGCCAAACCCTATTCAACACTTCAGGTGCCGTTTGCAGGGGAAATCGCAGACTGGTGCACGCCTACTCCTCCACTTGGGCTCGGCCAATTTCACTTTTGTTTTCTTCTTCGACCCCACGCGACACTGTTTCATTTTTTCGGAAGTAACCCAGCTCGTGCGAAGCTTCTGGCTGGTTTTGTGAAGCTTCTAGAAGCTTCTAATTGGTTTTTCTTATTTTGGTTTTCAAGATGGTTTTTATTCTGTTGCGGCCTGGCGAGCGACTAGGTCGCCCGTTTCAAGGCTTGCAGGAACTATTGAAAACTAGCCAACTTAGATCAAATACCCAATCTCGTTAAGCGTGTTATTTGAAGTAACCACGGACGCCAACCAGGACCAGGCCCACATGTCTCCTAGGTGGTTACAACCTGCCTTTTTATCAACTTCAATACCTCTTTCAGAAATTTTATGTCCCAAGACAATACCTTCATTAACCATAAAGTGGCCTTCTCAGTTCAAGACAAGATTAGTTTCTTCACATCTCTGCAAAACTCGATCAAGGTTGCTTAAGCAATCATCAAAAGAAGTTTCGTAAATGGAAAAATCATCTATGAAAACCTCAACAATCTTTTCACAAAAGTCAAAGACACATGAGACACATGAGACACATCCCAAAACTCACACTAACAGTTTCTTTTCTCACAATCTATTTTAGCATTAACAGTTGTTCAAGAAAGGTCTACCAAATATATGGGACAAAAATCATCTGTGGGGAACCAAGAACTAGAAAATCAGTAGGGTATTTTATTTTCCCACACAAGACTTCAACATCTCTAACAATCCCAATTGGTGATATAGTATCCCTATGGCAAGCTAATAGTGACATAATATCTTCTATTTCAGTAGGTGCAATATCATTCATAATTTCTTGGTATAAAGTAAAGGGAATTGCACTCACACTAGCACCGAAATCACATAAGCCATGATAACAATGATCTCCTATTTTAACAGAAACAACAGGCATGCCAACAACAGGTCTATGTTTATTTTATTATCGGGTCTAGCAATTCCAGCAGCTTCATCACAGAAATAAATAACATGCCCATCAATATTTTCGACCAAGAGATCTTTAACCTAGCAATACTAGATTCAACTTTATTTGTTCAGGGGGTGTAGGTGTTCTAGTATAACTCTTATGAACCATAGCTGAAGCTTTAGCATGCTCCTTTATCCTAACAGGGAAAGGTGGTTTCTCAATATAGCAGTAGGAATAACAGGATCAACATTATAAGTAATAGTTTCCTCTTCAGCTTTAATGGTTTCTACTATTTTCACTTCAATGGGAGGATGATATTTAAACCACTTCTCCTTAGGGAGATCAACATGAGTAGCAAATGATTCACAAAAAGAAGCTACTATCTCAGAGTCAAGTCCATATTTAGTGTTAAATTCATGAAAAGCATCGGTATCCATAAAAGATTTAACACAATCAAACTTAGGTTTATACCTGACTCCTTACCTTCGTTGAGTTCCCAATCTTCAAAATTGTGTTTAATTCTTTCCAAGAGATCCCATTTGAATTCAATAGTTTCTTCATAAAAGAACCAGTACAAGAAGTATCGAGCATGGATTGATCATTACGAGAAAGCCGAGCATAAAAATTCTGAATAATAATTTCTCTTGAGAGCTCATGATTGGGGCAGAATATAACATTGAATTAAGCCTCCCCCAAGCTTGAGCGATACTTTCTCCTTCCCGAGGCCAAAAATTATATATTAATTCCGATCATGATGAACCAGATGCATAGGATAAAACTTCTGATGAAATTCCAATTTCAATCGGTTGTAATTCCAAGTCCCAATATCATCGCATAGCCTATACCACATCAATGCCTTCTCCTTCAAAGATAAAGGGAAGACCTTCTTCTTAACTTCATCCTGGGCAAACCTACAAGCTTAAATAATCCACAAACTTCATCCACATAGATTAGATGCAAATCAGGATGTAGTGTTCCATCTCCTGCATAAGGATTAGCTAGCAGTTTCTCTATCATAACCGAAGGAATTTCATAAAAAATATTTTCAGTAGGTGCAGTAGGTTGAGGGGAAACTCTTTGCTCTTCCGGTCGGGGTGAAGATACCCCAAACAAACCCTCAAAGGATGATGTTCCATAGTAACAAGTGACAGTAAATTTCAGCACGTAATATAAATGTTTCCTTACCAAATTGCACTTACCAAGGCGCTTCATTCCCCGCGCAACGGCGCTAGAAAAGAGTCTTGATGACTCACAAGTATAGGGGATCTATCGTAGTCCTTTCGGTAAGTAAGAGTATCGACCAACGAGGAGCAAAAGGAAATGACAAGCGGTTTTCAGCAAGGTATTTTCTTGCAAGCACTGATTATCGGTAACAAATACTTTTGTGATAAGACAATTCGTACGGGTAACAAGTAACAAGTGTAAAAAAGATGCAACAAGGTGGCCCAACCCTTTTTGTAGCAAAGGACAAGCCTGGATGAACTCTTATAAAGCAAAACGCTCCCAAGGACACATGGGAATTGTTGTCAAATTAGTTTTCATCATGCTCATATGATTCGCGTTCGTTACTTTGATAATTTGGTATGTGGGTGGACCGGTGCTTGGGTGTTGTCCTTACGGACAAGCCTCCCACTTATGATTAACCCCTCTCGCAAGCATCCGCAACTACGAAAGAAGAATTAAGATAAAGCTAACATAGCATGAAACAGTGGATTCAAATCAGCCCCTTATGAAGCAACGCATAAACTAGGGTTTAAGCTTCTGTCACTCTAGAGACCCATCATCTACTATTACTTCCCATGCCTTCCCCTAGGCCCAAATCATGGTGAAGTGTCATGTAGTCGATGTTCACATAACACCACTAGATGAAAGACAACATACACTCATCAAAATATCGAACGAATACCAAATTCACATGATTACTTATAACAAGACTTCTCCCATGTCCTCAGGAACAAACGTAACTACTCACAAAGCATATTCATGTTCATAATCATAGGGGTAATAAATATCATTAAGGATCTGAACATATGATCTTCCACCGAATAAACCAACTAGCATCAACTACAAGGAGTAATCAACACTACTAGCAACCCCCAGGTACCAATCTGAGGTTTTGAGACAAAGATCGGATACAAGAGATGAACTAGGGTTTGAGAGGAGAAGGTGCTGGGGAATATGTTGATGGATATTGACCCCCTCTCAACGAGAGGATCGTTGGTGATGACGATGGCTTCGATTTCCCCCTCCCGGAGGAATTTTTCCCGGCAGAACAGCTCCGCGGAGCCCTAGATTGCTTCTGCCCAGGTTCCGCCTCGAGACGGCGACGTTCATCCCGAAAGCTTCCTTCTGATATTTCAGGTCAAACCCCTCGTATAGCAGAAGATGGGCACCGGAGACCTGCCAGGGGAACCACAAGCCCTAGGGGCACGCCGAGGGGGGTAGGGCGCGCCCCCCAGGCTTGTGGGACCTGGTGGGTTCCCTCTGGTATTTTCTTCGCCCAATATTTTTTTATATTCCAAAATAATTCTTCGTAAATTTCAGGACTTTTGGAGTTGGCAGAATAGGTCTCTCAGATTTGCTCCTTTCCGGTCCAGAAATCCAGCTGCCGGCATACTCCTCTTCGTGTAAACCTTGTAAAAGAGAGAGAAAGGCATAAGTATTATACCATAATGTGTAATAACAGCCCATAATGCAATAAATATCAATATAAAAGCATTATGCAAAATGGACGTATCACCTATCTTAGCTAGCCTCGACGAGGAGGTCGTGGGTTCAAACTTGCTGGTCAAGGAACGGGCACAGAGGGTGCCGTTTAGGATTTGCCCTCTTTCAAGGCTTGCAGAAACTTATTTTGGCCACCGGTTGGGCTATCCGAAATACATTAGGCCCATTATTTAGGCGTTCTCCTTCCTATCACACCCCCCCCAAATCAACCGACTGAATCTCTCTGCTTCTTGAAATCGGTTACAGCGGGAGACGTTGTGTCCGTCGTCTATATAGCCTCCCTCGCCTTCCTTCCTCCCATCCCATTGTTTCTTGTAGCTCCCTCCTCCGCCCCCTCCTTCTCCCTATTCATCTGAGGTTTGAGACAAAGATTGAATACAAAGATGAATTAGAGTTTGAAATGAGATGGTGTGGTGAAGATGTTGATGAAGATTGGTCCTCCCACGATGAGAGGATCGTTGGTGATGACTATGGCTTCGATTTCCCCCTCCCGGAGGGAAGTTTCCCCAGTGGAATCTCTCTGTTGGAGGGCAAAGTGCT
>JAAAXO010000232.1:2037-69788 GCA_011799875.1 Thinopyrum elongatum | reverse complement strand
CTTAAACGATAGAGAGGCGATTCGGGCTCCTGTTTTGGGCCATGAGGAATCATGTTCGGGCGCTAAGTGCCTCATCACTTGGAAAAACGTGTGTAAGGCTAAAACTTGCGGTGGTCTAGGCATCAAAGATTTGCAGCTTCAAAACAATTGCCTCTCCTAAAATTCCCCTTTAAGCTCCTAGAAAATCCAGACTTCCCTGGGCGAATTGGTTCCTTCTTATAAATCGCTAAAATTTCCCTGTAAAACCCTACCCGTCCTTCCTTTGGAAGATTGTTAACCATCAGCTTAAAAACCTTTTCGATCTTCTTCGTTTTAACAAACAGCGGTACGTCTACCTTCTTCTGGTTTGACACCTGGTTAACTGATACCCACTAGCCCAAAAATACCCACACCTCTTCTCCCACTCCACCCACACTATGTTTGGTCTCTGAGGTTTTGCATGATGGACTGCTCGCTACCCTGCGGAACTGCTAACCCATGTTGCATCTACCAAGCTTGTTGTGGTTCCATCTTTGTTGCAGGATGTTTCTTCCACGGAGGGCCCCTGAAGATAGGTTCCTCATCCATGGCGCCCCGTTCTCAGCAAGGTGCGCTTACTTGCTGCTCTCCTCCGCCGATGAGCCAGACCCCCATGCCGATAGCAATTGGGGCTCTAAGGCAATGACAAAGTCAAAATCTTTGGCTGGCTTTTCTCCGAGATAAGGGTGACCTCTAAACATCAAGGGTCGAAGGCGCAGCAGAGAAAGCTATGTTCCATGTGGATGTATAGGAAACAAGGAGACTTAAGTTAGGTGACACTGACGGACAATGGCTATGGCTGGCTCCACTCCGTAGTTAACTGGAAGACACCCTTGCGTTGCTGCGGAGACTTGTAGGAGTATTATTTTTATCTTGGAAAATTGCTATAAAATTGTAAATGGGTAGACATAAAAAGGCCCAGCATGCAACAATATTATGTGCCATGGTAAATGGACCAGATGTAATGAAATAAAAGCATCCAGAATATCACACATGGACCTTGCTTGCCACAATGCATGGCGCTGGCATGATACTGAGTATCACACATGTTAATGTTAGAATACAATTTGCATCAGAATATAACCCAAAGATCAAGGCCGCTACCCAACTCCCTTCACGGATCTAGAAAAAAGGGATCTGACACCCGCGTTGTCCCCCAGCAGGGCGGCTCAAGTTTCCTTCCCACCGGCGACCCTCCTTGCCCGGCTCCTCCCCCTCGCCGCCGCCAGTGACCGCTGCCGGGCAAAGCCCAACAAGATTAGTTTCAACATTAATGTTGGCGCCACCTCTCCTCACAGCGCCGCTCTTCTTCTACCTCTCACAACTCTCTTGTGGTTTTCTCTCCAGAACACTCTCATAAGCACACATGACCAGAACACACGCGCACACACACTGCACCAAGGAAGAAGACTTGCTAGTGGCTCTCTCCTTGGTGAAACACATATGCTACATTGTTTTTGCCCAGCCCTCATGGCCTCAGCTTTTCTCATTCATCAAATCAACTTAAATACCCAGTACAAAGAAGAAGTATCACCATGTTACGGGGTCAGGTGGCTACAGCTTTGCCCGACCTATGTGTGACAAAGCTGAGAACGACCTGCTTGCTGAAGGGGTCCAACCAACGACATTGAACTAGCCCGAATGGGCAAGGACATGGTTCTTCGGGCATGGGGGAACTTTCGACCCAGAAATAGGGAAGTGTGTTTTCACGAAAGCTCAACTTGAAACACCTGTCAAAAAAATTTAGGAAGCAATCCAGGAAGTGCAGGAAGGGAGGTTACAAACCGACAGAGAGAAGGATGAGCTGTCAAAGGCCCTCGGGAATCCTGAACACCCTGGATAAACACGAGGCACATCAGGCTCCGTTCCGTGGAAGAATGGGTTTCCCGACAGCACTGGTTATAGAAGCCGAGGGAGAAAGAAGAAAGAGGAAACAGACCGGATGCAGAAGATGGAAGAAATATTAGCGCTGGATGAGAAGAAACTAAAGGCACTTACCAGTCAGTGAGCTACCGGCCCACCATATCAGCAGCACAAAAATCCTTCATTCGATACTGCCCACGAAGCTACCCCACCATCTCAGCGGAAAAGCAGCGTGGCTTCCAGGGAGCTCGTTCGGCCTGATATCACAACTCCTCGCTACCCCGTGGATGATAACACAGAGAGGGAACATTGTGAGCTAATGGTGAAATGCATGAACCTAACCTTGAAGGTGGCGGTCGGCTATGTCTTACCTAGTGGACCTGATGGAACTTTTCATTGCAATCCGATTCTAGATGGCTTTGCTGTTGTCGGGGTGGATGAAGTTACCAACGGATTCGAGGGGCTGGAGCTTGACTACCCTACAGGTGAAGGGGAGAATCATTTGGAAAATGCCTTAAGGACTACCATTCCATGGAGAAAGGAAAACATCGTGCTTCCAAACTGGACATTGATGTCTACTACACAACTTGTTCTTGTAGACTCGTGTTGGGCCTCCAAGCGCAGAGTTTTGTAGGACAGTAGCAATTTTCCCTCAAGTGGATGACCTAAGGTTTATCAATCCGTGGGAGGCGTAGGATGAAGATGGTCTCTCTCAAACAACCCTGCAACCAAATAACAAAAAGTCTCTTGTGTCCCCAACACACCAAATACAATGGTAATTTGTATAGGTGCACTAGTTCGGCGAAGAGATGGTAGTAAAAGTGTAGTAATAATAGTAGATATTGATTTTTGTAATAGGAACAATAAAAAACAGTAACGTAGCAATTGATAAAACGGAACACAAATGGTATTGCAATGCTTGAAAATGAGGCCTAGCGTCTATACTTTCGCTAGTGCAATCTCTCAACAATGCTAATCTAATTGGATCATATAACCATCCCTCAACGTGCGATGAAGAATCACTCCAAAGTTCTTATCTAGTGGAGAACATAAGAAGAAATTGTTTGTAGTTATTCTTTCCGATCGATCTATCCAAGAGTTCGTACTAAAATAACACCAATTATTCTTCTCGATCGATCTATCAAGAGTTCGTACTAAAATAACACAAGTCATTCTTTCCGATCGATATATCAAGAGTTCGTACTAAAATAACACCAAAACAAATTCAGATTCATAATACTCAATCCAACACAAAGAACGTCAAAACGGGCCCCAAGATTTCTACCGGAGAAACAAAGACGAGAACGTGCATCAACCCCTATGCATAGATTACCCCAATGTCACCTTGGGAATCCGCGAGTTGAATGCCAAAACACATATCAAGTGAACCAATATGATACCCCATTGTCACCACGGGTATTCATAGCAAGACATACATCAAGTGCTCTCAAATCCATAAAAGTATTCAACCCGATAAAATGAAATCTCAAAGGGAAAAATCAATTCACAACAAGATAGAGAGGGGAAAACACCATACGATCTAACTATATTAACAAAGCCCGCGATACATCAAGATCGTGACATCTCAAGAACACGAGAGAGAGAGAGAGAGAGAGATTAAACACATAGCTACTAGTACAAACCCTCAGCCCCGAGGGTAGACTACTCCCTCCTCATCATGGTGGCCGCCGGGATGATGAAGATGGCCACTGCTGATGATTTCACCTTCCGGCAGGGTGCCAGAACGGGGTCTAGATTGGTTTTTCGTAGCTACAGGGGCTTGCGGCGGCGGAACTTCTGATCTAGGGTTACCCTGAGGGTTTTTGGAATATTTGGCAATTTATAGGGCGAAGAGGCGGTGCGAGAGGCCACCGAGGTGGGCACAACCCACCTGGGCGCGCCCTGGTGGGTTGTGCCCCCTCGGGGCTCCCCTCTGGCACCTATTTGGCCCACTAGATGTCTTCTGGTAAAAAAAATCTCCAAAAAGTTTCGCTGCGTTTGGACTCCGTTTGGTATTGATTTTCTGCGATGTAAAAAACAAGCAAAAAACAGTAACTAGCACTGGGCACTATGTCAATAGGTTAGTCCCAAAAAATGATATAAAGTTGCTATAAAATGATTGTAAAACATCCGAGAATGATAATAAAACAGCATGAATACTTCATAAATTATAGATACGTTGGAGACGTATCAGACGCCGCCTCAGTAGACTCAGCCGGAGGAGGCCCCTCAGCAGACTCCTCACAGTCCAGCTCTATCTCCGCTACCTCAGCCGTCTTCGCCGCCTCAGCTGTCTCCGCCGTGTCAGCGGACTCTGGCGGAGGAGGCCCCTCAACAGAATCCTCCTCCGCCTCAGGTGTCTCCGTCGCGTCAGCAGACTCCACCTCCTCCGCCGCGTCAGCTGACTCCGTCGCCTCAGCAACGGCGTAAGAGAGCCGCCGCCGCTCCGGCGGCTAGCAGTACAACAACGAAGAAATCCAGAGTAGGTACAAGCGTCAAGAAGGCTCCTGCCAAGTTACCATATGAGATGATTGAGGAGGAAAACAATGACATCATGGCTGCCGATGTGAAACGCCAGCTTGCACCGAAACGTCCACCTCCAAAGGAGAAAATAGATCCGGCAAAAGCGAAGCGCTGTCTGGATGCCCTTACATGACCACCACCGCCTCCGCCGCTATCACACTATGACCGCTATATTGAAAAGACATTTGATCAAGTGAAGTGGCCAGGAAGTAGCAGTGGTGCAAAAAGTGGGAAAACAATTCCACAGCTCGACGAACAGGAAAAGCAATTGTGCCCCCGCTCAAGGTGCTTACCGATATCGCTAATGATCCAGGGGTAGCGGCCGGTGGTCTTGGTCTCACTCTTGATGATTACTTAGGCGATGATGTACAGTTCGAAATGTCTGAGGTAGTAACCTTCAGATACGAGCACGGGAAGCCTCTCATCAAACCTGAGCAGCTCCCGCATCTATCAACGATGATGCGAAGATTCCATGACTGGTACTTGAAAACCTGCAAGGATGGGACCGACAGTATCTTGGTGGAAATTAAAGATGAGCACTACTTCAATGGAATCGAGGTGTTGTACATTGAATTTGAAGAATTATTTCAGTTATTCAATCAAGACGCCCTCGACAAAACTATGGTCAGTTGCTATTGTGTGTAAGTATTATTTCTGTAATTAAGTCTCTAACTCAGCTCGTTCATTGCATGTATAATTATCCTCACTATACTATGTAGATTGAAGATCCTCGAATGCAAAAGAGAACAAATCTATGACACTGGGTTCATTAACCCAAATACCGTAAATGAATATACGGTACAAAAGAACCCCAAGGATACTGAGAAAAACTTGCTAAATGCATTACTTCGACAACAAAACAGAAGGGAAATACTCTTTCCTTACAACTTCAAGTGAGTGTTACTGTCTTGTGCATATTCTGTTTCGCTTACTCGAGGTTAAGTGTAATTGATGATTTATGCGTGCGCGGCTTTCACTTTATTCTGCTAGCCATTCAGCTTGACGCCGGACTAGTAACTGTCTTGGACTCGAGACGTAAAGAGCCTAAGGAGTGGGCGGACATGAGTGAAATTCTCCAGAAGTAAGTTCAATCATTATCGCACTATATCGGCAACTTTCGTTCATTTCCTGGTATCAAGTAATCATTTTCTTTGCCGGGCAGGGTTTGGAAAAAGTTCACCAGTAAGGTACCGGGTGAATGGAAAAATGAGCTGCGATTTAAACACCCCAAAGTAAGTAGTACTAGCTAGTTCTGCGCATCTCTCATTGATTCTAGTTTCAATACCATTATCATGCTTGATTATCATTTTGATTGAACTCTATTCTCCTAAAGTGCTTGTGGCAGGTACCCGAAAATAATTTATGTGGATACTACGTTTGCGAGTTCATTCGCCACTCGACCTCTGAGCGGGGCATATCTTCACAATAATTAGAAGTACGCAAACAATATTCACAATTTTTTAATTACCATTAATTGTGTTGAATTTCATTCATATATATATATATATATAGGAGAGCACTATTCTAATCCCAGGATTAGAATAGTTATTTGGATCACAGCAGCCCCTATAAGGGCCCGACAGAACCCCTCCCGAACTTCTGAACTGCCGGCCCGACCCATAGGATCCCGAGGCCGCCCCGACAGGATCCACCTGATCCCCCGATCCCGATCCCGAGCCGACCAACCCCCCTCCTCGCCGCTCCTCCCCTCGATCCTCGACCTCCCCCCGTGGTTCGTCGCCGATCTTCGCCGGATCCGGCGCCTCCCCCCATCTCCAGCTCATGGCCGACTGGAACCGGCGCCTCCCCTCCGTCTCCAGCTCCTGGTCGACCGGATCCGGCGCCACCCCTCCGTTGCCACCTCCTGGCCGACCACAGGCGCGGGCGAGCGAGCGACGGCGGACGCCGGCGCGAGGGAGCCCGTGTCGCCTGGATGCGGCAAAGCCGCCATGGACTTCCGGAAGCCTCATCCTCCTTCCATCCTCACCGCCCGACGCCTTGGCAGAGCAGATGACGGCCCCGACGCAAGCTACGGCGAACGGCGCGGCCAACGGAGCAACTCCGCGGCGGAAGCGGCGGAGGCGGCGCCTTCAAATCCAGCAACGGTAGATGAACTTCCTCCCACTTGTTGCCTTCTTCTTCAATCTTCCTTGCATGACCTTCTTGCTTTGTGCAGATGAACTTCGCACCCTCTGCAAGACATGGATTGCCATGGAATTCCTCTCCTACCTCCCCGACGAATTGCTCTCAAGGTGGCCTATCTACTGCTGGAAAAAGGTTGGCCGAACTTCTAGCCAGGATATGGTTGAACTTCCTTCTGTTTGCTATTTTCTTACAGCCATGTGAAGTTCAGGTAGTTTGTGAGCCTCAGTCCAGGTTGCAAAACATTTGGAAATCTGCCTGCATTCACATGTGAAAAAGCCATGTGAAGTTCAGGTAGTTTGTGAGCCTCAGTCCAGGCTGCAAAACATTTGGAAATATGCCTGCATTCACATGTGAAAAAGCCATGTGAAGTTCAGATAGTTTGTGAGCCTCAGTCCAGGCTGCAAAACATTTGGAAATCTGCCTACATTCACATGTGAAGTTCAGGTAGTTTGTGAGCCTCAATCCAGGCTGCAAAACATTTGGAAATCTGCATGTATTCACATGTGAAAAGCCATGTGAAGTTCAACTATTAAGTGTGCTAGAGTTCAGGTTGGTACGTATCTGGTTGTGTGCAAAAAATAAAAGGAAAATAAAACATACATGTGATCACATGAAGGTCAGGTTGGTATGCACTAGTGGTTCAACCATTCAAACTCATGAAGGTTCAGGTTTTTTAACTGTAGACAGTATTTCCCCTTTGCAAACAAGAAGTTTAGGTTGTGGAGAGTGCTCATTTCAGGTACATATAAGTAATCAAATAGTGTAGAATTAACAGAATGTGAGGTTCATTCTGTGAGGGGTGCTCAGTTCAGGTACAAAAGTATTGGCAGATGCTCAGCTCAGCGCAGAGTGTGATGCCTGTCCTAGGGAAAAAATATGTACATGAACACCACTTTTATATGAGAAGTTCAAGCTGTGAATAATGCTCAGTTCAGTTACAAAGGTATAGGCAGATGTAACTTGTGTGCTAATAAACATTTTTTCTTTTATGTCAGCAAGATGAGAGACGCATGAAGAAGCTTAGAAGTTCCCAGCAGCAAGTACACAATCCTAAGCCTGTACGCGTTGCACCACCCCCTTAATGGGTCACACCTCAAACGCACCAACAACATTACCAACCTGCTCTAGACAAAAAATGGATGACACCCAAAACACATGGAGACTTCCAAGATGCTGGGTCACAGCCCTATCCGCACAACTTTGCGCTTCCACCTAATTGGGTGACGCCGGAAATCCCCCGCGGATTATTTGTATCCACCAGCAGACTCCCAAGCACGCCGATGGAGGAGGGGGTTAGCTCAAGTCCTGCGTGTAACTCTGGAGGTTATCCTGGTGTGCCTCGTCAATGCCAAAGGGAAGCAACTAAACCGGATCCCAGGACAAATCCAACAGGAACACACACACGGAGGAGAGTGCTCTGCACACTACCACCGTTGGATCCTGCTGCTGCTACAAGTCAGAATTGTATGGGACATAAGGTAGATGGATTGCTTCACAAAACAAAAGAGCAAACCAAAACCAGGATCGCAATACCTCCACAACCACCTCAAGCAAAAAAGGACGCAAACAAGAGAGAGGCCATCTTCAGCCCTCCTTCCTCCTTGTGATCCACTCCTGCATCCTACTATGATTACTCCGCCGTGCCCCATCCCAGAGGGACAGCAGCACACTCCGGTGAAGTTGCGATCATACACGCATGTAAGTGAAACAAATATTTAGGTATTTATATATGCATCTTGTATTATCTGCAAATTTTCTGCTCCCTCCAGGATAACAAGTTCATAAACTGCATTTTAACGTGCCGTTTGGATTATTTTTTCTTTTTCTGCAGATGCCGGATCTCCCGGATTATCTAATACCAAGACTAAAGATGCGATTCCAAGATGTAGAGAAAGCAAGGGAATTTTATAACAGATACACCAGACACGCTGGTTTCGGAATCAGGAAGACGGGGGGGGGAATGACAATCACAAGTATTTTGTTTGCGCGTTCCAAGGGAAACACACAACTTCTGTTTCAGAGGCTGACAGGCAGCGAAACAAAACATCGCAGAGGACAGGCTGCAATGCAAGAATGAGGGTGAAGGTGCAGGAGGATAACACATGTGTGGCAGTGGACATTGAGTACAATCATAATCACCACCTCATGCAATCTGATGACATGCTGGTATTCTTGCACTCACACAAGAATTATGACCCCACTATTTTGGGGTACGTAAAGCTCCTGCAGTACCATGATGTCAAGCACACAACAATCATGTCCATGCTATCTGAAAATGAAGATGGAAGCTACTTCCTAAGCATGACCGGACGAGACCTACTAAACCAGTAAGTATTCAAAAATGCACATACTGCAATGTACATAGCATCCTAAGTCACAACCCTTTGCTAGCAAAAATAACAAATGCATGTTTGCATATAATTTGCAGGAAAGCCAGGAATGCAAGGAAAGATGATTTGGATGATGTATTGAAACTCGTATCTTTCTTTAAAGACATGAAGGCAATCAATGATGAGTTTTTCTATGACATACAAGTAGACAACGACAAATCAGTTAAAAACATTTTCTGGTCCAATGCAAGCTGCCGAGGAGCGTATCAAGACTTTGGCGATTGCGTAACATTCGACACAACTTACAAGACCAACAGATTTCATATGCCTCTGGGAGTGTTTGTTGGAACAAACCATCACTTGCAGTCAACGATATTTGCTGTTGCCCTGATCAGAGACGAAGATGCAAAGTCATTCAAGTGGCTGTTCGATACATTTGTACGGTGCATGAACAACAAGCACCCAACTTGCATTCTAACAGGTGAGTTCAAAAAAAAACTCTATAAGTTTCATCATCTTTTCAATCTATGGGTTTGTATTGGGTACATTGGTTTTATCTGAAAATAATATAAAGCAAGCAGTTCAACCACTGTTAGCACAGAAGTCCAACAAACAATACAAGAAAGCAAAATTATATGTCACATGTTTAGAAAAAAATTAGTTATGAATGTGAAGTTCAAATACAGGAATCATAGAAGTTCAAGGACAAAGCTGTAAGAAAAATATATGTAACATGTTCAGAAAAATATAGTTATTTATGTGAAGTTCAAGCACTGGTACCACAGAAGTTTGACAACACTGCTGTAAGAAAATTTTGTGTGTGACACTACTAGGTAGTCCTACTGCTACCTGTGAAGTTCAAGCACTGGTACCACAGAAGTTCAACAAACACTGTTGTAAGGAAAAATACATGTGACATTTTTAGATAGTCATACTGCTACCTGTGAAGTTCAAGTACTTGTACAACATAAGTTCACCATCAGTGCAAAAAGAAGCAAGTTTTATTTTTCTAATTCATGCAGACCAGTGCCCGTCAATGGCGAAAGCTATACCACAATCATTCCCAAACACCGTCCACAAGCTATGCCGTTGGCACATCCTGAAGAAGTACAAGGAATACCTCGCGTTGCTGTACAAAAAGTATAAAACATTCAAAGAGGAGTTCACAGCTATATTAAACTGGCCGCTGATGCCAATGGAGTTTGAAGCTGCCTGGGCTGAACTCGTGCACAAGTACAACCTGGAGAACGACCAGATGATGATGCAGCTGTGGAGTGATAGGAAAATGTGGATTTCAGCATATTACAAGAACATTTTCTGTGCTAGAATGACTTCCACACAACGAAGTGAGAGCATGAATCACATGCTCAAGAGAGGGTTTGTCAAGGGGACCCAGAACCTACACAAGTTTGCTAGGCGGGTAAATGCTTGCATACAAACTCGGATGCAGAAGGAGAATGAGCAAACAATGACCAGCATGGTATGAAGACAAAAAAAAACACCCCCATCATATTGTGTTTTCCTTCAACATGTGCACTTTGAATTTTAAAAAATGAAACCCATGACTCTGCTTCGACTAATATCTTATTTTTTGACATGTGTAGACCAATCCTATGACAAAAACAACTTACGACTACGAGGAAGACATGTCTATCAAGTACACGAGAGCCGTGTACACCGAGATGAGGACTAGGATGAGAAAAGCCACGCTATTTCGCGCAAAGCCTACAGCAGAGCCCACTAAGTACCTTGTGTACTACCACAACAAGGCTGGCCATGATGATGAAGACAGATTTGCCTGGTCAAAGCATGAATTCCAGGTTGTAGCTGACCCAGAGAAGGAAATATACGAGTGTGAATGCAAGCTTTGGACACACACAGGTGAGCGCAAAAACAAACTCATTAAATAGCTAAACTAGTAGTATCATATCAAATATATGAAACTCATTGCTGGCTCACAAACTATGTATTCTGCATTCATCACAAAATGCAGGCCTGTTTGGCCTTCACATCATGAACATACTGGACTACCTGAAGCCTGTCAAATTTCCAGACAAGTATATCCTCAAACGGTACACAAAGACTGCAAAATTAGAACCAACCTTTGATACAAGGGACTACAACACAACTGCATCGGATGGCGGCTCAAGACTATCGAAGCAAGACATCTTGCTGCAGCTAAATTTGATGGTTAACAAGAAAGCGATGAGATGTGACCAGCAATATGACAGAGCCTTCTATGTTCTCAAGAGGCTCATGGAAGAGCTTGATGCAATACATTCAGCAAATCGAGCGGATGCTGACGAAAAGATGGCTGAAGAGGATGCTGAAATTGAAGATGACCTTCATTATTATGTAGCTGAAATGCTCCAGGCCGCTGCTCAAGTCAACCAATGCAAGCAGGGTGTTGACCAATTAATGCAGCAGCGGCAGCAAGAGATGATGAAACTGCCGCTGTACTCTAAAACAAAGGGTAGGAAGAAAATTTCTGCAGCAAAGAAAAGTGACAAGAGAGCTTAAATAAAGGCACCACCTGCAGGAAGAGTCATCGTGCTCGATGAGAATGGAGTGCCACTTGGACACAGGCAATGTAGTGTGTGCAAAAAGGTTGCAGGACACAACAAGCTCACCTGTCCAACACTCTTAGAAAGAAACGATGCCGAGGAGGTCAAGCAACCCAAAGTTCAAAAAACAGCAGCCCAAAGTTATAGAACAAAACAAGGGACCACACCCACAAAAAGCAAGCAGCAGACTTTGTAGCATATGCAAGGAATATGAACCACATAATGCAAGAACATGCCCGAAGCGCGCAGATGTTGAAAAGACAAGCAAAAAGCCAAAGAAGAAACAGAAAGCAAAACCTAGAGCCAGCAACAACAAAGTGGTGGAAGATGAAGAGGAAGACGAAGATGAAGACACCATCGAAGAAGAGGAAGACAAAGAGGAAGAGGAAGTGGAATGCGAAGAGGAAGAGGAAGAGGATGATGAAGAGGAAGAGGACGATGGAGAGGAAGAGAAAGAGGAAGATGAAGAGGAAGAGGTACATGTCAAGCAAAAACCACTACAACCAAAGCCTAGGAGGAGCGCAACGCTGATGAACAGTTAGACTAGATCAATTAAACAAAGCAAACTTATGTCATGTCAATGTGCAGAATGTTATTCCACTTTTGAAACAGTATTTTAGGAGAAGCTTGCTTGAACTTTTATTGTTGAAGTTACAAAGAAATTATACAGTAGAAGTTCAAGTAAGCTTACTGCAGAAGTACTAGTATAGTATGAGAGGAGGTGCTGGTGATGTATTGCATGAAAGAGCAAGCAGTAATAAAATGAAAAATATACATTGTGAAGTTCAAGTAATATTACTGCAGAAGTCCTGGTATATTATGGGAGGAAGTGCTGTGCTGGTGATGTATTCCATAAAAGTGCAAGCAAGAATAAAAATGAAAAATGTACACTATGAAGTTCAAGTAAGATTACAGTGGAAGTTCCGGTATATTATGGCAGGAGGTGCTGGTATTGTATTCCATAAAAGAGCAAGCAGCAAATAAATATACAGTTTGAAGTTCAGGTCAGCTTACAGAAGAAGTTCTGGTATATAAATCGATGTAGGAAAAAAAGCTTAAAAAATAAGTATTGCCGTATGAACTAAGGTTAGCAAGCCTAAGGCAACGAGTTCAGATATGAAGTTCTGTTTGGATACGTGCAGAAGTTCATGTAAAATGCCGACAAAAGATAAAGAAACGTAAAGGAGTGTATGAGAATATTTTTCCACAAAGTTATAGTTGAAATCCATTCGCAGTTGAAAAATCACAAAAAACACATATAGATTCTATGCAAAAGGCTACATATTGGTTGAGTTGAAAAATACCAATACATTACACAACACAGAAAATCCTCTCCATCTGAAACCAACAGCCCAGCTAGATCTCAAGCAGAAGTTCAAGTCAAAGATCATATGTTGGGGCCCAAAATTAAACAACAAAAAAAACCAGCAGTTCAACCATAGCCCAGAGAGAAGTTCAAGTACATCTGTTGGGGAAAAAACATACAACACATGGATACTGAAAACGATGCAATACATTGAAAATTCACAAAGCCAAAATCATTCTTCACACCAAATACATTTGTCCTCAATATCATAAGTAATAGTGCTGCAGCTATAGATACACAAATTACTAAACCATTCTTACAACCAAATCTTTACGGAATCGTTCCAATCATTATCAAACCTAAATCTTTACGAAATCAAATCTACACTGAAACTAATGCTTCAAATTCACGGGCGCAAGGACCGGATCTCGGCAGGAAGCTCTGTACGCATGATTTCATTCTTCTCGCTAAAGATTAGAGTGTGCATGAACTCGGCCTTCCAGTCATCTGCAGCAGCCTGCCAACAAGAAATGAAATGATGGTTTAGTAAAGGATAACTAAAACCACAGCAGGAGCGTCTCAGCAAAAACACACAAGAAAAATGAAAGGATGATGAGACAAGAACAAGGACAAAACATACCTTCACATCACCAAAATCATCAACAAGCTTATCGCCATCATATGTAGAGCAGAACTTCATGGCAAATAAACCACAATCATTATTCACTTGCTTTGGAACATCGATAAAAGTCGGCCTCTTTGCAATATTCGCCCAGTTAGGCTGCTTGCTCGCTTTGTACGCAGCCTTGCCGTACACCTCCTGGAGCAACCCAACAAATCTCTTGATCTGCCAAAAATGACAAATAAGATGAAGTCAAAAACATGTTAACCAAAATAGTTAAGTTCAGGTAAATAAAAGCGACACTTGCATAAGATCCAGCTAAACAAATACAAGAAGTTCAACTGTCAAATGATAGTCAGTTCAAGCAGTATTACCAAAACAGAGACAGAAACATATTTTGTCAACAGAAGGCATAATAAACTTCGTGTCAAACAAGCAAATACGAAAGGAGGTTCAGGCTAAGAAACACTCACGATATTTTGGCAGTCTCCGTGGAAACTTGTTCGTGACATTCCCTTATTAGTGTAAGGAAGTGAATCAAGGATGTCAATGCTCCCACGATATCTATTCAGCACATACACACTGTAGTGCGCTCTTGTGTCAATTGGCTTGAATAGTATCAAAAAAACTTGCCAAGAATGAAAGAAACGGTGAACACAAACTATAAAGCATAGGTATTGAACAACCGGGATGAACAAAAAATTCTTGACAAACTCAGCAAAAGGATGTACATAAAATTAAAAAAAGCAAGAGTTATGAAAACCTAACCAGCTTTGAGTTAAGAAGGTCTTCTTCCTTGCGAACAAACATTCGGAGGAGATTAGCAGATTTTTTTGCATCGAACTTTGGAACTGTTGCAGCGAAAAAATCATACTCCAGGCAGTACTGTGCATTCAGAAAAACAGAATTAAAACACCTCCCAAATGCCACTACACCAAAACTAGGGCAAAAAAGGGAGATAGGGGTGCAAAGAACTAAAACCTGTACGAAGTAGGGACTAAGTACAACCCTGTCAGCACAAGAGAAGATCTCAGAGGTCTCCGGCTTATCCTTCCACAAGTTTATGAGATAATCCATTATGTCTCCTTCCATCTGCTGCCCTTCACCGAAAAGAGTATAAAGGACATGTCCTGTGAGGTCAATCACATTCCCAGGGATGGTAAACATGCAGTAGCTTGTGCTGCAGATTTAAAAGGATGGGAAAAAATATTAGAAGTTCAGATACAATAACAAACAGAAGTTCAGATACTATAACTCAATGGCAAGGAGAGATGAAAAGAAGTTCAGATACTATAACAACAGAAGTTCAGACACTATAACTCCAAGGCAAGGAGAAATGAACAGAAGTTCACATACTATAACAACAGAAGTTCAGAACAAAGTAGCATCTCTGGCAGCAACAAAAAAAAGAAGAAGAAAACTCACTCAGAATACTTATTCAGACCATCTTCACTAAGCACATACTGTCTCAACTTCCGGGCATCGGATAGATGAGGGTAACTGTATTTATTTAGGGGAGCGACAGCAGAACACCACTTCAAAGGCAATCTTGATGCTCTCTTGGAGGAAGTTATGTTGCCAGACTCAACTGCCGGTTTCCTCCTGGTGATGACAGCATTCTTCCCACCTCTCCCAGCAACAGTACCAGCAGCAGATTTACCATTCTTCAGGTAAGCAATCTTCTCAAAATCATCATCCGACGAAATCACCTCTGCTTCGACTGCTTCGACTGCACCAACCTTCCTGGAGCAAGGGGTGTTTGGAGCACCACAAATACCAACAGCCTGCTTCCCCAACTTGGAAGGAATAAGGGATCTAGAGCTATCATCTTCTCTCGGAGTTGTACTCATCGATTCCTCCCTAGGCTGGTCTTCCTGTGACCCGAGGAACGAGTAGTGGTAATCGATCAAGTCCAACGGCTCCACTGTCAAAGAAAAGGAAGAGAAAAAAGACCATTAAATATAACTGAAGTTCAGGTACAGCACAATGTACATTCCAACTAATATAGACGACATGGTTACTACTCAAGCTGACCTAAAAAAATGTGTTGCATTTAAAAACTAAATGAAGTTCAGGCACAACCCAAGGCGCAGTTCAAGATAAAACTGATGAATTGGAAAACATTAAACTACAGCTAACAAAATCATAGAAAGGTATCATCTTTGAAGTTCAAGTAGAAGAAATGCTCGTGTCCAAGTAAGCAATGAAAGGAAAAAAAATACTAAAACAAAATACACAAGCAAAATAAAAAAGATAAAAATGAAGTTCATGTAGAAGAAATGCTCCTCTCCATCTGAAACCAGCAGCCCAGCTAGATCTCAAGCAGAAGTTCAAGTTCAAGAAAAAATGAAGTTCATGTAGAATAAAAGATGCAGTACAGGTAAGCAGTCCAAGTTTCAAGACTTACATGTATAGTAGCCAAACAGACCTTGGAAGTCTGTCTCAAATAGGTTAGAAGAAGCAATTGAGTACAGCCACGTCTTCCTGGTATCCGTGATATTTTCATGGGAATAATTTGCAAGAACCCCATCATGAAACGAATTAACATTCGTAAGCATGAAGAATCCGCAGTCGATACTGCCATCAAACACAAAAAAGAACAGTGTTAGAACAAAAAAGATAGACAATGAATAAAAGATGTCGCAGCTTACGTACAACTACAGTTAAACAGAAGTGATAGAGAGAAAGTGGAACTCATACTTGTTATTCTGCTGGGGGACATCAATCCAATCCAAAGGGAAATGGTCAATAGTAATAGGACTGAAGGGTGTCTCCCTGTCGTTGTTGGCATCGTTCCAAAGCTTCTTGATGTTATCAGTCATCCGCCGAAACAGGCATACCGCACAGTCATCGTCTGGTCCATAGTGGGAGTCGAGAAGCTGGAACCTTGAATTCTTCAGGTCAAGAAATATCGAAACCCAATGACCAACACCACCCAAGTGAGCAGGAATTTCAGGCGGGTCAAAAGTGGGGAAAACAACCTGAAGCAACATAAACACACGAATCATTAAAAACTAAAAATTAATATCAAACGGTGCAAAGAAAAATAAAGCAATATAAACAGAGTGGATCGCAGTGCAAACTAATACAGAGACAAAGAACAAGATATTGCTTACAGAATCATGTGCGTCCATGCTATCTGGACCAGTCGCCAAGAAGTACTTCCTCACTCGGGAATCGAAATGACCTCTGAAAATCTTGTCCTAAAATAATGCAGACAACACCAACATATGAAAATACAAAATGAGACAAACAAGTTTTAACTAAAATGGTAAGGAACAAAACAGAAAAAAAATTACTATAGGGTTGACTTACACAAACCCAATACGGCAGGATGAGTTTGTCTGATCCCTGGTATTTCGCACGTAGACAATAGAGTGCAACCTCAGCCACATTAGATCGAAGCATTCCGCGAGGAGCAAAAGATATTGCGACATCTTCAACAGAAGCTTCACACTCGTTGTTTTGGAACATAATCTTTGATCTAAAACAAGCAATAGAAAGTAAAAGAAGTTCAGCATCAGGAACTCAAGAAGTTCATAACACATATAAGCACAGAAGTTCAGCTACATCACAATAGGCAGTACAAAAAGGCTAGATGTTCAGCACCAGAGAAGTAAATAGAAGTTCAGCAACATAGAGTAAAGAAGTTCAGGTATGAAACCACAGGCAGTTCATAGTGGTAGATGGATGTAAGTTCTGACCAGCTGCACTCACCTCTTAGAACGATCACTCTTAAGCCTAGTTACACTGAAATAAAAGTCATCAACCTTCTTTTGGACGACAGCAAGTTCACTATCTGCTTAGCAAAAGAAATAGAAATTAAGAGCAACATTCAAGCACATAGATCACGACAGTTTAATTAAGAGCAACATTCAAGCACAACATTCAAACACAAGCACATCTCAGCTGCTACACCAGAAAAGATAAAACCACAGGATTATAAACATCACAACCCATGCATTACAAACCTTCCCCCACATAGAAACAGGTTCACTTAACTTTATTTACAAACCACACGACAAAGCACAAACCAGAAGTTCAACTTGCACCACACAGGCAGTTCACATGGATATCATGGACAAAAACCAACAACAAAAGGGACGGGGATGGGGAAAGAAGAGAGAAGCATGCTCCTCTCTTTATGGATTCTTGCCTAGACTAGTGGCAGCACTGGAATGATCAACCTCCTCTCCAAAGCTATCGCTTTCAGTCTCTTCATCGTCATCTCCAGAAGACATTGCAGCGTCGTCGGCAAGGACACCAGCAGCAGCTGGAGCAGCTGGAGAATCTGAAACAACAAAAACTGTTGGTTGTGCTGCACTAGGAAGAGCTGGAGAACCAGCATCAACAGCAACTGATGGCTCTCCTGCAGGAGACTTCTCCGGGCCTGCAGCAGCACTACCACCAGTCTCAACAGCAGCCTCGATGGGATCTTTCTCCAAAATTATATCTCCACCTGTCTTGCCCTGCTCAGCATCAGAAACCTCAGCTGTCTTGCCCTGCTCAGCATCAGAAACCTCAGCTGTCTTCCCCTGCTCAGCATCAGAAACCTCAGCGCCAATGGACGACTGAGGTTCAGTTGGGTCCACCCCGTCGGAGCAGTCGGTGCCTGACACGGACTTGTCTGCAACCTTCTCTGGAGGAGCACTAGCATCATCAATCTGCAGCAAGAACAGAAAGTCATTCCAAAGGGGCACATAGTGATAAAATGCACAAACAAGTAAAATAAAAAAATGAGACAAATGGACAAGAAAAATGGTACTTTATTTTCACTGCCATGAACCTCATCAACTAAAACATCACTCGCAGGAGCAGGTTCATGCACAGGGGCAGGTTCATGCACAGGTAAAACATCCTCCTCAACCCTAGCACCATCATCAACAGCCTACAAAAAAAATCATGTAGAACACAAATACCTAATCAGCAGAAGTTCACATTACATAATCAAAGAAGGTCAGCTATGACCACTGACACATAATGGAAGTCCAAATACAGTAAACATAACAGGTCAAATATCAAACTACTCTAATACAAAAGGGAACAAAAAGGGCCAGTTATGGAAATCACAGAAGTTCAGGTGCTGTAGCCAATGAAGTTCAGGTACTATAAACAGAGAAGGTCACTTGGGAAACACTAGCACTAAAAAGAAAAAGTTTAGGACACATGAAATCAATAAGGGTCACCTATGACTAAAAACAGTAATAACTGAAAGCTAACAATGAACATTAGTGCAAAGAAATATCAAAAGCCAACATAAACAAACCTCTTCGGTATGCTACACGTGGCCTCCTTCACGACGCAAACGAACAGAATCTTGCCTCTGAATCTGTCTCACAACAACACTTGCCTCATCTTCAAAAGGCTTGCAACGAGCATCCTGCATTTCCTTGAACAGCCCAAAGCTAGTCCGGAGGTGGGAAGTGCTCTGACGAAGCTCATCAAGAAATCTAGCTTCAATTGACAAAACCTCCTTCAAAGACTCAGCATCAAAACCGTGGCCGGGAGGAAGAATCCCATCCATGCGACTAAGACGCTCAACAGTTGTCGGAACACGGGCCAACTGTTGGGAAACGTAGTAATTTCAAAAATTTCTACGCACATACAGGATCATGGTGATGCATAGCAATGAGAGGGGAGTGTGTCCATGTACCCTCGTAGACCGAAAGCGGAAGCGTTAGCACAACGCGGTTGATGTAGTCATACGTCTTCACGATCCGACCGATCCAAGTACCAAACGCACGGCACCTCCGAGTTCAGCACACGTTCAACTCGATGACGTCCCGCGAGCTCCGATCCAGCAAAGCTTCACAGGAGAGTTTCGTCAGCACGACGGCGTGGTGACGGTGATGATGATGCTACCGACGCAGGGCTTCGCCTAAGCACCGCTGCGATATGATCGAGGTGGATTATGGTGGAGGGGGGCACAAAACCCTATGCATAGATACCCCATGTCACCTTGGGAATCGCGAGTTGAATGCCCCAAAACACATATCAAGGTGAACCAATATGATACCCATTGCACCACGGGTATTCATAGCCAATGACATACATCAAGTGCTCTTTCAAATCCATAAAAGTATTCAACCCATTTGATATCAATGAAATTCAAGGGAAAATCAATTTCACAACAAGATAGAGAGGGGAAAACACCCTAGACTAACTATATTAACAAAGGCCCGCGATACATCAAGATCGTGAAATTCAAGAACCGATGAGAGAGAGAGAGAGAGAGGACTAAACACATAGCTACTAGTACAAACCCTCAGCCCGAGGTAGGGACTACTCCACCTAATCATGGGGGCCGCCGGATGATGATGAAATATGGCCCTGCTGATGATTTCACCTTCGGCAGCGAGGTGCCAGAACGGGGTCTAGAATTGGTTTTTCGTAGCTAACAGTGGGCTTGTGCGCGGCGGAACTTCTGATCTAGGGTTACCGCCGAGGGTTTTTTGGAATATTTGGCAATTTATAGGGCGAAGAGGCGGTGCGAGAGGAACCGAGGTGGCACAACCCACACTGGGCGCGCGCCCTGGTGGGTTGTGCCCCGTCGGGCTCCCCCTTGGCACCTATTTGGCCCACTAGATGTCTTCTGGTAAAAAATCCTCCATAAAGTTTCGTTCTGCGTTTGGACTCCGTTTGGTATTGATTTTCTGCGATTGTAAAAAACAAGAAAAACAGTAACTAGCACTGGGCAACTATGTCAATAGGTTAGTTCCAAAAAATGATATAAGTTGCTTAAAAATGATTGTAAAACATCCCAGAATGATAATAAAACAGCATGAATCTTCCATAAATTATAGATACGTTGGGAGACGTATCAGACGCCGCCTCAGTAGACTAAGCCGGAGGAGGCCCCTCAGCAGACTCCTCACAGTCCAGCTTATATCTCCGATACCCCTCAGCCGTCTTCGCCGCCTCAGCTGTTCTCCGCCGTGTGTCAGCGGCTTTGGCGGAGGAGGCCCTACAACAGAATCCTCCTCCGCCTCAGGTGTCTCCGTCGCGTCAGCAGAGCCACCTCCTCCGCCGCGTCAGCTGACTCCGTCGCCTCAGCAACGGCGTATAAGAGAGCCGCCGCCGTGCTTCCGGCGGCTAGCGTACAACAACGAAGAAATCCAGAGTAGGTACAGCGTCAAGAAGGCTCCTGCCAAGTTACCATATGAGATGATTGAGGAGGAAAACAATGACATCATGGCTGCCGATGTGAAAACGCCAGCTTGCCCACCGAAACGTCCATCCAAAGGAGAAATAGATCCGGCAAAAGCGAAGCGCTGCGTGATGCCCTTACATGACCACCACCGCCCTCCGCCGCTATCACACTATGAACCGCTATATGAAAAGACATTTGCTCAAGTGAAGTGGCCAGGACAAGTAGCAGTGGTGCAAAAAGTGAAGAAGGAACAAACAATTCCACAGCTCGGCGAACAGGAAAAGCAATTGTGCCACCGCTCAAGGTGCTTACCGATATCGCTAATGACCAGGGGTGCGGCCGGTGGTCTTGGTCTCACTCTTGATGATTACTTAGGCGATGATGTACAGTTCGAAATGTCTGGTAGTAAACTTCAGATACGAGCACGGGAAGCCTCATCAAACCTGAGCAGCTCCCGCATCTATCAACGATGATGCGAAGATTCCATGACTGGTACTTGAAAACCTGCAAGGATGGGACCGACAGTATCTTTGGTGGAAATAAAGATGAGCACTCTTCAATGGAATCGAGGTGTGTACATTGAATTTAAGAATTATTTTCAGTTATTCAATCAGACGCCCTCGACAAACTATGGTCAGTTGCTATTGTGTGTAAGTAGTATTTCTGTAATTAAGCCTTTAACTCAGCTCGTTCATTGCATGTATCATAATCCTCACTATACTATGTAGATTGAAGATCCTCGAATGCAAAGAGACAAATCTATGACACTGGGTTCATTATACCAAATAACCGTAATGGAATATACGGTACAAAGAACCACAAGAGACTGAGAAAAAACTTGCTAAATGCATTACTTCGACAACAAAACAGAAGGGAAATACTCTTTCCTTCAACTTCAAGGAGTGTTACTGTCTTGTGCATATTCTGTTTCGCTTACTCGAGGTAAGTTAGTGTAATTGATGATTTATGCGTGCGCGGCTTTCACTTTATTCTGCTAGCCATTCAGCTTGACGCCCGGACTAGAACTGTCCTGGACTCGAGACGTAAAGAGCCTAGGAGTGGCGGACATGAGTGAAATTCTCCAGAAGTAATTCAATCATTATTGCACTATATCGGCAAACTTTCGTTCATTTCCTGGATCAAGTAATCATTTTCTTTGCCGGGCAGGGTGTTTGGAAAAAGTTCACCAGTAAGGTTACCGGGTGAATGGAAAATGAGATGCGATGTAAAAACCCCCAAAGTAAGTAGTACTAGCTAGTTTCTGCGCATCTCTCATTGATTCTAGTTTCAATACCATTATCATGCTTGATTATCATTTTTGATTGAACTCTATTCTCTAATGATGTGGCAGGTACCCGACGAAATAATTTTGTGGGATACTACCGTTTGCGAGTTCATCGCCACTCGACCTCTGAGCGGGGCATATCTTCACAATAATTAAAGTACGCAAACATATTTCACAATTTTTAATTCCCATTAATTGTGTGAATTCTTCATATATATATATAATATATATATATATAGGAGAGCACTATTATAATAAAGGATTAGAATAGTATTTGGATCACAGCAGCCCCTATAAGGGCCCGACAGACCCCTCCCGAACTTCTGAACTGCCGGCCGACCCATAGGATCCGAGGCACCGGCCCCGACAGATCCACCTGATCCCCCGATCCCGATCCCGAGCGACCAACCCCCTCTCCCCCCGACCCGCTCCTCCCCTCGTCCTCGACCTCCCCCCGTGTTCGTCGCCGATCTTCGCCGGATCCGGCGCCTTCCCCCCATCTCCAGCTCATGGCCGACTGGAACCGGCGCCCTCCCCTCCGTCTCCAGCTCCATGGTCGACCGGATCCGGCGCCACCCCCCTCCGTTGCACCTCCTGGCCGCCACAGCTCGCAGACGGAGCGACGTCGGACGCGGCGCGAGGGATCCCGTTGTCGCTGGATGCGGCAAAGCCGCCATGGACTTCCTTTTTTGTTGTGTTTTTTTTTTGTTGTTTTTTTGTTGTTTTTTTTTTTTTGGTTTTTCTTTCGGTCGGAAGGCCTATCCTCTTCCATCCTCATCCGCACCGGCCTTGGCAGAGCAAGATGACCGGCCCCGCAGAAGCACGGCAACGGCGAGGCCAACGGAGCAACTCCGGCGGAAGCGGCGGAGGCGGCGCTTCAATCCAGCACGGAGATGAACTTCCTCCCACTGTTGCCTTCTCTTCAACTTCCTGCATGACCTTCTTGCTTTGTGAGATGAACTTCGACCCTGGCAAGACTGGATTGCCATGGATTCATTCTAACCTCCCCGACAATTGCTCTCAAGTGGCCTTCTACTGCTGAAAAAGGTTGGCCGAACTCTAGCCAGGATATGGTTGAACTTCCTTCTGTTTGCTATTTTCTTACAGCCATGTGAAGTTCATGGTAGTTTGTGAGCCTCAGTCCAGGTTGCAAAACATTTGGAAATCTGCCTGCATTCACATGTGAAAAAGCCATGTGAAGTTGCAGGTAGATTGTGGCGCCTCAGTCCAGGCTGCAAAACATTTGGAATATGCCTGCATTCACATGTGAAAAGCCATTTGAAGTTCAGATAGTTTGTGGAGCCTCAGTCCAGGCCTGCAAAACATTTGGACAATCTGCCTACATTCAATGTGAGTTCAGTAGTTTTGTGAGCCTCAATCCAGGCTTGCAAAACATTGGAAATCTGCATGTATTCACATGTGAAAAGCCAGTGAAGTTCAACTATTAAGTGTGCTAGAGTTCAGGTTGGTACGTATCTGGTGTTGTGAAAAATAAAAGGAAAATAAAACATACATGTGATCACATGAAGGTCAGGTTGGTATGCACTAGTGGTTCAACCATTCAAACTCATGAAGGTTCAGGTTTTTTAACTGTAGAAGTATTTCCCCTTTGCAACAAGAAGTTTAGGTGTGGAGAGTGCTCATTTCAGGTACATATAAGTAATCAAATAGTGTAGAATTAACAGAAGTGTGAGGTTCATCTGTGAGGGGTGCTCAGTTCAGGTACAAAAGTATTGGAGCTGCTCAGCTCAGTGCAGAGTGTGATGCCTGTCCTAGGGAAAAAATATGTACATGAACACCACTTTTATATTGAGAAGTTAAGCTGTGAATAATGCTCAGTTCAGTTACAAAGGTATAGGCAGATGTACTTGTGTGCTAATAAACATTTTTTTTTATGTTCAGCAAGATGAGAGACGCATTGAAGAAGCTTAGAAGTTCCCAGCAAGACAAGTACACAATCCAAGCCTGTACGCGTTGCACCCACCGCCCTTAAGGGTCACACCTTCAAACGCACCAACAACATTACAAACCTGCTCTAGACAAAAAATGGATGACACCCAAACACATGGAGACTTCAGATGCTGGGTCCAGCCCTATCCGCACAACTTTTGCGCGTTCCACCTAATGGGTGACGCCGGAAATCCCCGCGGATTATTTGTTCCACCAGCAGACTCCCAAGCACGCCGATGGAGGAGGGGGTTAGCTCAGTCCTGCGTGTACTCTGGAGGTTCATGGTGTGCCTCGTCAATGCCAAAGGGGAAGCAAAATAAACCGGATCCCAGGACAAACTCCAACAGGAACACACAAACGGAGGAGAGTGCTCTGCACACTACACACCACTTGGATCCTGCTGATGCTGTGCATCAGAAATTGTACGGGACATAAGGTAGATGGATTGCTTCACAAAACAAAAAGAGCAAACCAAAACAGGAATCGCAATACCTCCACCAAACCCCTCAAGCAAAAAAGGACGCAACAAGAGAGAGGGCCATCTTCAGCCCTCCTTCCTCTGTGATCCACTCCTGCATCCTGCTATGTATTACTCCGCCGTGCCCCATCCCAGGGGAACAGCAGCCACACTCCGGTGAAGTTGCGATCATACACGCATGTAAGTGAAACAAATATTTAGGTATTTATAGTATGCATTTGTATTATCTGCAAATTTTCTGCTCCCTCCCTAGGATAAAAGTTATAAACGCATTTTAACGTGCCGTTTGGATTATTTTTTCTTTTTTGCTCAGATGCCCGGATCTCCCGGATTATTATACCAAGACTAAAGATCCTGCGATTCCAAGATGTAGAGAAAGCAAGGGAATTTTATAAAGCATACACCAGACACGCTGGTTTGGAATCAGGGAGACGGGGGGGGGGGGAATGACAATCACAAGTATTTGTTGGGTTAAGGGAAAACAACACAACTTCTGTTTCAGAGGCTGTACAGGCAGCGAAACAAAACATAGACAGAGGACAGGCTGCAATGCAAGAATGAGGGTGAAGGTGCAGGAGGATAACACATGTGTGGCATTGGACATTGAGTACAATCATAATCACCACCTCATGCAATCTGAGACATGCTGGTATTCTGACCTCACACAAGAATTATGACCCACTATTTTGGGCTACGTAAAGCTCCTGCAGTACCATGATTGTCAAGACACAACACAGTCCATGCTATCTGAAATGAAGAATGGAAGCTACTTCCTAAGCATGACCGGACGAGACCCTAATAAACCAGTAAGTATTCAAAAATGCACATACTGCAATGTACATAGCATCCTAAGTCACAACCCCTTGCTAGCAAAAATACAAATGCCGTTTGCATATAATTTGCAGGAAAGCCAGGAATGCAAGGAAAGATGATTTGGATGATGTATTGAAACTCGTATCTTTCTTTAAGACATGAAGGCAATCAATGATGAGTTTTTCTATGACATACAAGTAGACAACGACAAATCAGTTAAAAAACATTTTCTGGTCCAATGCAAGCTGCCGAGGAGCGTATCAAGACTTTGGCGATTGCGTAACATTCGACACAACTTACAAGACCAAAAGATTTCATATGCCTCTGGGAGTGTGTGTGGAACAAACCATCACTTGCAGTCAAAGATATTTGCTGTTGCCCTGATCAGAGACGAAGATGCAAAAGTCATTCAAGTGGCTGTTCGATACATTTGTACGGTGCATGAACAACAAGCACCCAACTTGCATCTAACAGGTGAGTTCAAAAAAACTCTATAAGTTTCATCATCTTTTCAATCTATGGGTTTGTATTGGGTACATTGGTTTTATCTGAAAATAATATAAGCAAGCAGTTCAAACACTGTTAGCACAGAAGTCCAACAAACAATACAAGAAAGCAAAATTATATGTCACAGTTTTAGAAAAAAATTAGTTATGAATGTGAAGTTCAAATACAGGAATCATAGAAGTTCAACAAAAGTTGTAAGAAAAATATATGTAACTGTTCAGAAAAATATAGTTATTTATGTGAAGTTCAAGCACTGGTACCACAGAAGTTTGACAAACACTGCTGTAAGAAAATTTGTGTGTGACACTACTAGGTAGTCCTAATGCTACTGTGAAGTTCAAGCACTGGTACCACAGAAGTTCAACAAACACTGTTGTAGGAAAATACATGTGACATTTTTAGATAGTCATACTGTACCTGTGAAGTTCAAGTACTTGTAAAAAATAAGTTCACCATCAGTGCAAAAGAAGCAAGTTTTATTTTTTTAATTCATGCAGACCAGTAACCGTCAATGGCGAAAGCTATACCACATCATCATCCCAAACACCGCACAAGCTATGCATTGGCACACCTGAAGAAGTACAAGGAATACCTCGGTTGCTGTACAAAAAGTATAAAACATTCAAAGAGGAGTTCACAGCTATATTAAACTGGCCGCTGATGCAACGGGAGTTTGAAGCTGCTGGGCTAACTCGTGCACAAGTACAACCGGGGAGACGACCAGATGATGATGCAGCTGTGGAGTGATAGGAAAATGTGGATTTCAGCATATTACCAGAACATTTTCTTCTGTGGCAGAATGATTCCACACAACGGTGAGAGCATGATGAATCACATGCTCAAGAGGGGTTTGTCAAGGGGACCCGAACCTACACAAGTTTGCTAGGCGGGTAAATGCTTGCATACAAATCGGATGCAGAAAGGGTGAGCAACAATGACCGAATGGTATGGACAAAACACCCCCATCTATTGTGTTTTTCCTTCAACATGTGCACTTTGAATTTTAAAAAATGAAAACCCATGACTCTGCTCTTCGACTAATATCTTATTTTTTGACATGTGTAGACCAATCCTATGACAAAAACAACTTACGGACTACGAGGAAGACATGTCTATCAAGTACACGAGAGCCGTGTACACCGAGATGAGGACTAGGATGAGAAAAGCCACGCATTTCGCGCAAAGCCTACAGCAGAAGCCCACTAAGTACCTTGTGTACTACCACAACAAGGCTGGCCATGATGATGAAGACAGATTTGCCTGGTCAAAGCATGAATTCAGGTTGTAGCTGACCCAGAGAAGGAAATATACAGAGTGTGAATGCAAGCTTGTACACAAAGGTGAGCGCAAAAAAAAAACAATCATTAAATAGCTAAACTAGTAGTATATATCAAAATATGAAACTCATTGCGTGGCTCAAAACTATGTATTCTGCATCATCACAAAATGCAGGCCTTTGGCCTTCACATCATGAACATACTGGACTACCTGAAGCCTGTCAAATTTCCAGACAAGTATAATCCTCAAAAGTACACAAAGACTGCAAAATCAGAACCAACCTTGATACAAGGGACACAACACAACTGCATCGGATGGCGGTCAAGACTATCGAAGCAAGACATCTTGCTGCAGATAAATTTGTGGTTAACAAGAAAGCGATGAGATGTGACCAGCAAATGACAGAGCCTTCTATGTTCTCAAGAGCTCATGGAAGGCTTGATGCATACATTCAGCAATCGAGCGGATGCTGACGAAAAGATGGCTGGAGAGGATGTGAAATGAAGATGACCTTCTTATTATGTAGCTAATGCTCCAGGCCGCTGTCAAGTCAACCAATGAGAGGTGACAATACAGCTCAAGCAAACTGCTACGACGGACCTGACTGCAGTATAACAAGCATAAGGCTTCAAGGGCAGAAGAGCCTATTATGGGAAAAGCCACAGCCCTGTCAATGGGCCCTGCAGCGGTGATACCTTAAGAGCAAAGCACGGCAGAGCAGAGAGTAGATGATGAAACTGCCGCGTGTACTCTAAAACAAAGGGTAGGAAGAAAATTTCTGCAAGCAAAGAAAAGTGACGAAAGAGAGCTTAAATAAAGGCACCACCGGCAGGAAGAGTCAATAGGCTCGATGAGAATGGTGAGTGCCACTTGGACACAGGCAATGTAGTGTGTGCAAAAAGGTTGCAAGGGACACAACAAGCTCACCTGTCCAACACTCTTAGAAAGAAACGATGTGCCGAGGAGGTCAAGCAACCCAAAGTTCAAAAAAACAGCAGCCCAAAGTTTTATAGAACAAAACAAGGGAACCAACACCCACAAAAAGCAAGCAGCAGGGACTTTGTAGCATATGCAAGGAGTGATGAACCCATAATGCAAGAACATGCACGAAGCGAGCGGCAGATGTTGAAAAGACAAGCAAAAAGCCAGAGAAGAAGACAGAAAGAGAAGCAAAACCTAGAGAGCAGCAAACAACAAGTGGTTGGTGGAAGATGAAGAGGAAGACGAAGATGGAAGACACCATCAGAAGAAGAGGAAGACAAAGAGGAAGAGGAAGTGGAATGCGAAGAAGAGGAAGAGGAAGAGATGTGAAGAGGAAGAAGAGGACGATGGAGAGGAAGAGAAAGAGGAGAAGAGAAGAGGAAGAGGTACATGTCAAGCACAAAACCACTACAACCAAAGCCTAGGTAGGGCAGCGCAACGCTGCATGAACAGTTCGACTAAGGCAATAAACAAAGCAAACTTATGTCATGTCAATGTGCAGAATGTTATTCCACTTTTGAAACAGTATTTTAGGAGGAGCTTGCTGTTGAACTTTTATTGTTGAAAGTTACAAAGAGAAAAAAATTATACAGTAGAAGTTCAAGTAAGCTTACTGCAGAAGTACTAGTATAGTATGAGAGGAGGTGCTGGTGATGTATTGCATATGAGAAGCGGAAGCAGTAATAAAATGAAAAATATACATGTGAAGTTCAAGTAATATTAATGCAGAAGAAGTCCTGGTATATTATGGGAGGACAGTGCTGTGTGTGTGATGTATTCCATAAAAGTGCAAGCAAGAATAAAATGAGAAAAATTGTTACACTAGTGAAGTTCAAGTAAGATACAGGGACAGTGGTTCAATCGGTGTATATAGGCAGGAAGGTGCTGGTAATGATTCCATAAAGAGCAAGCAGCAAAGAAATAAAATACAGTTTGAAGTTAGTTCAGGTCAGTACAGAAGAAGTTCTGTATATAAATCGATGTAGGAAAAAAAGCTTATAAAAATAAGTATTGCCGTGATGAAACTAAGGTTAGCACAGCCTAAGCGGCAACGAGTTCAGATATGAAGTTCTGTTTGGAACGTGCAGAAGTTCATGTAAAATGCCGACAAAAGATAAAGAAAGAAACTAAAGGAGGGTGTATGAGAATTTTTCCACAAAGTTATAGTTGAAATCCATTCGCAGTTGAAAATCACAAAAAAACACATATAGATTCTATGCAAAAGGCTATAATATTGGGTTGAGTTGAAAAAACCAATACATTACACAACACAAGAAAATCTCTCATCTGAAAACCAAACAGCCCAGCTAGATCTCAAGCAGAAAAGTCAAAGTAAAGAAGATCATATGTTGGGGCCCAAAATTAAACAAAAAAAAAAACAGCAGTTCAACCAGTCGCCCAGAGAGAAGTTCAAGTACATCTGTTGGGGAAAAAACTACAACACACATGGATATAATGAAAACGATGCAATACATTGAAAAGTTCACAAAGCCAAAATCATTTTCACACCCAATACAATTGTCTCAATATCATAAGTAATAGTGCTGCAGCTATAGATACACAAATTACTAAACCATTCTACAACCAATCTTTACGGAATCGTTCCAATCATTATCAAACTAAATCTTTACGAAATCAAATCACACTGAAACTAATGCTTCAAATTCACCGGGCGCAAGGACCGGATCGCGGCAGGAAGCTCTGTACGCATTGATTTGCATTTCTTCATCGCCTGAAAGATTAGAGTGTGCATGAACTCGGCCTTCCAGTCAGTCCTGCAGCAGCTGCCAACAAGAATGAAATGATGGTTAGTAAAGGATAACTAAACCACAGCAGAAGAGCGTCTCAGCAAAAAACACACAAGAAAAATGAAAGGATGATGATGACAAGAACAGGACAAAAACATACCTTCACCTCACCCAAAATCATCAACAAGCTTATCGCCATCATATGTAGAGCAGAAACTTCGGCAAATAAACCACAATCATTATTACTGCTTTGGAACACGAAGTAAAAGTGGCCTCTTTGCAATACTATTCCGCCCAGGTAGGCTGCTTGCTTGCGCTTTGTACGCGCCTTGCCGTAAACCTCCTGGAGCAACCCCAACAAATCTCTCGTGATCGTGCACAAAATGACAAAAAGTGAGAAGTCAACAAACATGTTAACCAAAATAGTTAAGTTCAGGTAATAAAAGCGACACTTGCAAAGATCCAGCTAAACAAATACAAGAAGTTCAACTGTCAAATGATAGTCAGTTCAAGCAGACGTATCTACCAAAACAGAGGACAGAAACATATTTTGTCAACAGAGGCATAATAAAACTTCGTGTCAAACAAAAGCAATACGAAAGGAGGTTCGGCTAAGAAACACTCACGATATTTTGGCAGTCTCCGTGGAAACTGTTCGTGACATTCTTATTAGGTTAAGGAAGTGAATCAAGGATGTCAATGCTCCCACGATATCTATTCCGCACATACACACTGTAGTGCGCTCTTGTGTCAATTGGCTTGAATAGTATCAAAAAAAATTGCCAAGAATGAAAGAAACGGTGAACACAAAACTATAAAGCATAGGTATGAACAACCGGGATGAACAAAAAATTCTTGACAAACTCAGCAAAAAGGATGTAATAAAATTAAAAAAAGCAAGAGTTATGAAAACCTAACCAGCTTTGAGTTAAGAAGGTCTTCTCCTTGCGAACAAACATTCGGAGGAGATTAGCAGATTTTTTGCATCGAACTTTGGAACTGTGCAGCGAAAAAATCAACTCAGGCAGTACTGTGCATTCAGAAAAACAGAATTAAAACACCTCCCAAATGCACACTACACCAAAAAACTAGGGCAAAAAAAGGATGATAGGGGTTGCAAAAACTAAAACCTGTACGAAGTAGGGACTAAGTACAACCCTGTCAGCACAAGAGAAGATCTCAGAGGTCTCCGGCTATCCTTCCACAAGTTTTATGAGATAATCCATTATGTCTCCTTCCATCTGCTGCCCTTTCACGAAAAGAGTATAAAGGACATGTCCTGTGAGGTCAATCACATTCCCAGGGATGGTAAACATGCAGTAGCTTGTGCTGCAGATTTAAAAGGATGGGAAAAAATATTAGAAGTTCAGATACAATAAAAAACAGAAGAAGTTCAGATACTATAATCAATGGCAAGGAGAGATGAAAAGAAGTTCAGATACTATACAACAGAAGTTCAGACACTATAACTCCAAGGCAAGGAGAAATGAACAGAAGTTCACATACTATAACAACAGAAGTTCAGAACAAAGTAGCATCTCGGCGGCAAGCAACAAAAAAAGAAGAAGAAAACTCACTCGAATACTATTATCAGACATCTTCACTAAGCACATACTTGTCTCAACTCCGGGCATCGGATAATGAGGGTAACTGTATTTATTTAGGGAGCGACAGCAGAACACACTTCAAAGGCAATCTTGATGTCTCTTGGAGGAAGTTATGTTGCCAGGACTCAAACTGCCGGTTTCTCCTGGTGATGACAGCATTCTTCCCACCTCTCCCAGCAACAGTAAGTACCAGCAGCAGATTACCATTCTTAAGGTAAGCAATCTTCTCAAAATATCATCCGACGAAATCACCTCGCTTCGACTGCTTCGCACTGCACCAACACTTCCTGGGCAAGGGGTGTTTGGAGCACCACAAATACCAACAGCCTGCTTCCCCAACTTGGAAGGAATAAGGGATTAGAGCTATCATCTTCTCGGAAGTTGTACTCATCGATTTCCTCCTAGGCTGGTCTTCCGTGACCCGAGGAACGATGTAGTGGTAATCGATCAAGTCCAACGGCTCCACTGTCAAAGAAAAGGAAGAGAAAAAAGACATTAAATATAACTGAAGTTCAGGTACAGCACAATGTCATTCCAACTAATATAGACGAATGGTTACTACTCAAGCTGACCTAAAAAAATGTGTTGCATTTAAAAACTAAATGAAGTTCAGGCACAACCCAAGGCGCAGTTCAAGATAAAACTGAGGAATTGGAAAACATTAAACTACAGCTAACAAATCATAGAAAGGTATCATTTGAAGTTCAAGTAGAAGAAATGCTCGTGTCCAAGTAAGCAATGAAAGGAAAAAAAATACTAAAACAAAATACACAAGCAAAATAAAAAAGATAAAAATGAAGTTCATGTAGAAGAAATGCTCCTCTCCATCTGAAACCAGCAGCCCAGCTAGATCTCAAGCAGAAGTTAAGTTCAAGAAAAAATGAAGTTCATGTAGAATAAAAGATGCAGTACAGGTAAGCAGTCCCAAGTTTCAAGACTTACATGTATGTAGCCAAACAAGACCTTGCGAAGTCTGGCTAAATAGGTTAGAAGAGAAGACACAATTGAGTACAGCCACGTCTCCTGGTATCGTGATATTTTCATGGAATAATTTGCAAAGAACCCCATCATGAAACGAATTAACATTCGTAAGCATGAAGGAATCCGCAGTCGATACTGCCATACAACACAAAAAAGAAACAGTGTTAGAACAAAAAAGATAGACAATGAATAAAAGATGTCGCAGCTTACGTACAACTACAGTTACAAAGAAGTGATAGAGAGAAAGTGGAACTCATACTTGTTATTCTGCTGGGGGACATCAATCCAATCCAAAGGGAAATGGTCAATAGTAATAGGACTGAAGGGTGTCTCCCTGTCGTTGCTGGCATCGTTCCAAAGCTTCTTGAGTTATCAGTCATCCGCCGAAACAGGCATTACCGCACAGTCATGTCTGGTCCATAGTGGGAGTCGAGAAGCTGGAACCTGAATTCTTCAGGTAAAGAAATATCGAAACCCAATGACCAACACCACCCAGTGAGCAGGAATTTCAAGGGGGTCAAAAGTGGGGAAAAAACCTGAAGCAACATAAACACACGAATCATTAAAAAATAAAAATTAATATCAAACGGTTTGCAAAGAAAAATAAAGCAATATAAACAGAGTGGATCCAGCAGTGCAAACTAATACAGAGACAAAGAACAAGATATTGCTTACAGAATCATGTGCGCATGCTATCTGGACCAGTCGCCAAGAAGTACTTCTCACTCGGGAAATCGAAATGACCTCTGAAAATCTTGTCCTAAAATTATGCAGACAACACCACATATGAAAATAAAAATGAGGACAAACAAGTTTTAACTAAAATGGTAAGGAACAAAAACAAAAAAAAATTACTATAGGGACTTACACAACCCAAAACGGCAGGGATGAGTTTGTCTGATCCCTGGATTTTGCACGTAGACAATAGAGTGCAACCTCAGCCACATTAGATCAAAAGCCATTCAGAGCCGAGGAGCAAAAGCTAATCCTATTGCGGCACAATCTTTTGTTTTGACCTCTAAACATCAAGGGTCGAAGGCGCAGCAGAGAAAGCTATGTTCCATGTGGATGTATAGGAAACAAGGAGACTTAAGTTAGGTGACACTGACGGACAATGGCTATGGCTGGCTCCACTCCGTAGTTAACTGGAAGACACCCTTGCGTTGCTGCGGAGACTTGTAGGAGTATTATTTTTATCTTGGAAAATTGCTATAAAATTGTAAATGGGTAGACATAAAAAGGCCCAGCATGCAACAATATTATGTGCCATGGTAAATGGACCAGATGTAATGAAATAAAAGCATCCAGAATATCACACATGGACCTTGCTTGCCACAATGCATGGCGCTGGCATGATACTGAGTATCACACATGTTAATGTTAGAATACAATTTGCATCAGAATATAACCCAAAGATCAAGGCCGCTACCCAACTCCCTTCACGGATCTAGAAAAAAGGGATCTGACACCCGCGTTGTCCCCCAGCAGGGCGGCTCAAGTTTCCTTCCCACCGGCGACCCTCCTTGCCCGGCTCCTCCCCCTCGCCGCCGCCAGTGACCGCTGCCGGGCAAAGCCCAACAAGATTAGTTTCAACATTAATGTTGGCGCCACCTCTCCTCACAGCGCCGCTCTTCTTCTACCTCTCACAACTCTCTTGTGGTTTTCTCTCCAGAACACTCTCATAAGCACACATGACCAGAACACACGCGCACACACACTGCACCAAGGAAGAAGACTTGCTAGTGGCTCTCTCCTTGGTGAAACACATATGCTACATTGTTTTTGCCCAGCCCTCATGGCCTCAGCTTTTCTCATTCATCAAATCAACTTAAATACCCAGTACAAAGAAGAAGTATCACCATGTTACGGGGTCAGGTGGCTACAGCTTTGCCCGACCTATGTGTGACAAAGCTGAGAACGACCTGCTTGCTAAAGGGGTCCAACCAACGACATTGAACTAGCCCGAATGGGCAAGGACATGGTTCTTCGGGCATGGGGGAACTTTCGACCCAGAAATAGGGAAGTGTGTTTTCACGAAAGCTCAACTTGAAACACCTGTCAAAAAAATTTAGGAAGCAATCCAGGAAGTGCAGGAAGGGAGGTTACAAACCGACAGAGAGAAGGATGAGCTGTCAAAGGCCCTCGGGAATCCTGAACACCCTGGATAAACACGAGGCACATCAGGCTCCGTTCCGTGGAAGAATGGGTTTCCCGACAGCACTGGTTATAGAAGCCGAGGGAGAAAGAAGAAAGAGGAAACAGACCGGATGCAGAAGATGGAAGAAATATTAGCGCTGGATGAGAAGAAACTAAAGGCACTTACCAGTCAGTGAGCTACCGGCCCACCATATCAGCAGCACAAAAATCCTTCATTCGATACTGCCCACGAAGCTACCCCACCATCTCAGCGGAAAAGCAGCGTGGCTTCCAGGGAGCTCGTTCGGCCTGATATCACAACTCCTCGCTACCCCGTGGATGATATCACAGAGAGGGAACATTGTGAGCTAATGGTGAAATGCATGAACCTAACCTTGAAGGTGGCGGCCGGCTATGTCTTACCTAGTGGACCTGATGGAACTTTTCATTGCAATCCGATTCTAGATGGCTTTGCTGTTGTCGGGGTGGATGAAGTTACCAACGGATTCGAGGGGCTGGAGCTTGACTACCCTACAGGTGAAGGGGAGAATCATTTGGAAAATGCCTTAAGGACTACCATTCCATGGAGAAAGGAAAACATCATGCTTCCAAACTGGACGTTGATGTCTACTACACAACTTGTTCTTGTAGACTCGTGTTGGGCCTCCAAGCGCAGAGTTTTGTAGGACAGTAGCAATTTTCCCTCAAGTGGATGACCTAAGGTTTATCAATCCGTGGGAGGCGTAGGATGAAGATGGTCTCTCTCAAACAACCCTGCAACCAAATAACAAAAAGTCTCTTGTGTCCCCAACACACCAAATACAATGGTAATTTGTATAGGTGCACTAGTTCGGCGAAGAGATGGTAGTAAAAGTGTAGTAATAATAGTATATATTGATTTTTGTAATAGGAACAATAAAAAACAGTAACGTAGCAATTGATAAAACGGAACACAAATGGTATTGCAATGCTTGAAAATGAGGCCTAGCGTCTATACTTTCGCTAGTGCAATCTCTCAACAATGCTAATCTAATTGGATCATATAACCATCCCTCAACGTGCGATGAAGAATCACTCCAAAGTTCTTATCTAGTGGAGAACATAAGAAGAAATTGTTTGTAGTTATTCTTTCCGATCGATCTATCCAAGAGTTCGTACTAAAATAACACCAATTATTCTTCTCGATCGATCTATCAAGAGTTCGTACTAAAATAACACAAGTCATTCTTTCCGATCGATATATCAAGAGTTCGTACTAAAATAACACCAAAACAAATTCAGATTCATAATACTCAATCCAACACAAAGAACGTCAAAACGGGCCCCAAGATTTCTACCGGAGAAACAAAGACGAGAACGTGCATCAACCCCTATGCATAGATTACCCCAATGTCACCTTGGGAATCCGCGAGTTGAATGCCAAAACACATATCAAGTGAACCAATATGATACCCCATTGTCACCACGGGTATTCATAGCAAGACATACATCAAGTGCTCTCAAATCCATAAAAGTATTCAACCCGATAAAATGAAATCTCAAAGGGAAAAATCAATTCACAACAAGATAGAGAGGGGAAAACACCATACGATCTAACTATATTAACAAAGCCCGCGATACATCAAGATCGTGACATCTCAAGAACACGAGAGAGAGAGAGAGAGAGAGATTAAACACATAGCTACTAGTACAAACCCTCAGCCCCGAGGGTAGACTACTCCCTCCTCATCATGGTGGCCGCCGGGATGATGAAGATGGCCACTGCTGATGATTTCACCTTCCGGCAGGGTGCCAGAACGGGGTCTAGATTGGTTTTTCGTAGCTACAGGGGCTTGCGACTTATGTTCTGGTTCTGAGGTTTTGTGTGGACTGCCGCCACCCTGCGGAACTGCTAACCCATGTTTGCATCTACCGAGCTTGTCTGTGGTTCCATCTTTGTTGCCAGGATGTTCTTCCACGGAGGCCCCTGAAGATAGGTTCCTCCTACCAGCGCCCCGTTTGCAGCAAGGTGCGTTACTGCTGCTCTCCTCCGCCATGAGCAGACCCCATGGCCGATAGCATTTGGGGTCTAAAGCAATGACGAAAGTCAAAACTTTTTGGCTGGCTTCTTCTCCGAGACAGGCTCAACCCATGGGCAACCTTCACCGAAAGACTATCACCCCGGACTCTAGACTGCCCCGAGGTGTGACCACGCCACCCCCCCCCCCCCCCCCCCCCCCCCCCCCCCCCCCCCCCCCCCCCCAGTGAGGACGCCACCCCATTGGCCATCTCGGCCCGAGGCAGTCCAGGTTTGGCAATTAGCTGGACTTCAGCCGCCCCACCGACACAACCACCATGTGGGCCACGGTCACCTCGCCTGGCTAGACATCAACATTTGCCCATGCCATCCTCAACAGTATTATAATAGGAAACTTTGGGATTTCGTAACCGCAGGTGTTGTCTATGAGACTCACTCACCCATGGAATCTTCGCAAGTAATCTTGACTTCAAGCTTTTCGGTCTTTCGTTCTTAAGACCAGTTAGTTAGGGACTCCGCTGGCTCGGCGCTGGGTCCTCTCCCCGTTAGTAACTAGATGGTAAACTCTCGGCTTGTCCGTTTTTGAGTAATATATTCATGGTGGGAAGCTCCCCCTAGGTTTGTTCAAACAAAAAATTTGTCACAAGTCTATGTCTAGGACAACGGATCGGAGTTTCATAGGACCCCTCGTGTCTAAAGTGGGGTCATACTCATTAGCATAAAGCACTTGAGCAACACAAGTGAGAGTTAGAGATAGTAGAGCAATAGGTCCGGGAGTCATTCATCAAGACAAGCCACCAGAAAGGTCAAACCCAAAACAGGGTGAAACCTCTAACCATCAAGGGTCGAAAGCACACGACAGAGAACGCTATGGTTCCATGTGGATGGTATAGGAAAACAAGGGAGACTTAAGTTAGGTGACACTGATGGACAAGGCATGGCTGGCCACTCCGTAGTTAAACTGAAGACCCCCTGCGTTGCTGCGGAGACTTGTAGGAGTATTTTTATTGGAAAATTGCCTATATAAAAAAATTGTAAACTGGTAGACTAAAAAAAGGGCCCAGCATAGCAAACAATATTATGAGCCATGGTAAATGGACCAGATGTACAATGATATAAAAGATCCAGAATATTTTTACCTTGCTTGACACAATGCACAATGCTGGGGGTTGGCAATGATACATGAGTATCAACACATGTTAATGTTAGATACAATTTGCATAGATATTAACCAAGATCAAGGCCGCTACCCAAATCCCCCTTATGGAATCTAGAAAAAAGGATTGACACCCGCGTGTCCCCCAGCAGGGGGCGGTCTCAGGTTAAAATTCAGAACGCGAAACACGATTCATGGGCGTGAGGATTATATCGCATGATTAAAATACCAACCCTACATGTAAATACATCATTAACTAACATTATAACGTCAAAATGGACGGGCGCAGCAACGCGCTCCTTCAAGGATCTAGTTTTCATGATCTTCAATCTGAAACAGGATAAGCTGGAGTACTTGGTCGCCGCCCTCGTTGGATATGTTAGGATCAATGGGCAATTAGGTTCAGTACTGTAGCACTGCATGGAGCTCGCTCAGAAGTCGGAACAGGTTGTCCTTCTTAGTTGTACCCTCCTGACAGCCCCATCATTGTTAGAGTCCAGGCTTCTTTTAGCATCATCGTACAAGCCTCCCGGGTGGAAACTTTGCTCGTGCACCTCTTTGCTTTCCCTATTCCCGCAATGCATCATAGTACATGTCAGTAAGTCACAATGTGGAAGGGCGGGAGGGCACCGCCTCGCTCGCCCTCTAACAGGGGTCGCCGCGGCTCCGGTGGTCGCGATGCTACCTTCCTGGTGGTCGAGCAGCCGTGTGGCTTGGTAGCCGCTCTCCTTCAATCTGACGCACCGACGGTGATGCCTGCGACGCTGGTGTCGTCCCACATGACGTCAAACTCCGAGCCCTGCCCGCAGCCGAGCCCCAGGGTTGCTGAGAACCCCTCCGGCCCCCGCGTGCCACTTTCCTCCTCTGTCGCTCCGCCGGCAGTCCAGCACGCCGCGGCGGCCATCCTCGTCTCCGCGGCCGCGCCGCTCCCTCACACTGTCGTCTCTCTGCCGATGCGCTCTTCACTGACTGACGCCCACCCATCGCCCACCCTCCCCGTGGCGGCGCCCGATCCGTCTTCTGCAGTTATCTCTGACCTAGACGTTTACACCGACGTCATCCGCAAGAAGGCGGTGCGCTCTCTGCTCGCCCACTTGGACGTGTTCTTCCAGATGAACCCGAACACTAGCCCAGGCCCGGACGGTCTGGGGCCGGGGTTCTATCGCCGTTTCTGGCATTACGTCAAGCACATCATTCTGGCCTTTTTTAAAGATTTCACCTCCCTTTCAGCTTATGTCGATCGTTTCAACAGGGCCCACATGATCCTGCTACCCAAGAACGCCTCCGCGTGATCTCCTGACGCCTTCCGACCGATCTCGCTCCAAAATTGCCCTCCCTCCAAGGCCATCGCTAAAGTTATAACAAACAGGCTCAAACCCCTGATTCCTCTGCTCGTTCATGACAACCAAACTGGCTTCATTTCTGGCAGGAATATTGCGGAGAACTTTATTTTTGCGGCTGACTTACTGAGCGCCTGCCACCTTCGGAAAGCTCCCGCGATGATCCTCAAGCTAGACTTTCAGAAAGCCTTTGGCTCGGTCTGTTGGGAATCTCTTATGCAAATCCTCGCGGCGAGGGGGTTCCTGCCGACCTGGGTTTCTTGGATCAGAAACCAGCTCATCTCGACCAAAACTGCCATCCTTCTCAACGGTGTCCCAGGCAACTGGATTTCTTGTAGGAATGGCCTGCGTTAAGGGGACCCGCTTTCCCCTTGCCTCTTCATCATCGTCGCTGATATGTTGCAACGCTTGATCCTGCGAGCCTTCTCACCGAACGAGCTTTGTCACCCAATCTACTCTGACCGACCACCCATTTGTCCTTCAATATGCGGATGACACCCTTATCGTAGCTCACGCCTCCTCCCATGCGGCTACTAAGCTTAAAGCCATTCTGGCCAGCTTCGCCCTTGCCACAGGACTAGCTATCAACTTCCACAAGACCACGTTCATTCCCATTCATAAGGACCCTTCTCTAGCCCAAACCATTGCGAACACCTTCAGGTGTGATCTTTCCGCCTTCCCGCAAATTTATCTTGGTCTCTCGCTGTCCCCCACTCGTCTCCCCCCTCCGCCTTCGAATCGTTAGTCCAACGCTTCCTTAAGTACCTTGCCGGGTGGACCGCTAGGCTGCTCCCTAAAGGGGGGGCGTCTAACCCTAATCTCCGCTACTCTAGACGCGCTTGCCACTCACTTTATGTCCATGTTCAAACTCCCAAAGAAAATTATTAAATGACTAGAGGCGATTCGGTGCTCCTTTTTTGGGCCACTGAGGAATCATGTTCGGGCGCTAAGTGCCTCATCACTTGGAAAAACGTGTGTAAGGCTAAAACTTGCGGTGGTCTAGGCATCAAAGATTTGCAGCTTCAAAACAATTGCCTTCTCCTAAAATTCCCCTTTAAGCTCCTAGAAAATCCAGACTTACCCTGGGCGAATTGGTTCCTTCTTCATAACTCGCTAAAATTTTCCCTTGTACAACCCTACCCGTCCTTCCTTTGGAAGATTGTTAACCATCAGCTTAAAAACCTTTTCGCATCTTCCTTCGTTTTAACAAACAGCGGTACGTCTACCTTCTTCTGGTTTGACACCTGGTTAACTGATACCCCACTAGCCCAAAAATACCCACACCTCTTCTCCCACTCCACCCACCACTATGTTCTGGTCTCTGAGGTTTTGCATGATGGACTGCTCGCTACCCTGCGGAACTGCCTAACCCATGTTGCATCTACCAAGCTTGTTGTGGTTCCATCTTTGTTGCAGGATGTTTCTTCCACGGAGGCCCCTGAAGATAGGTTCCTCATCCATGGCGCCCCGTTCTCAGCAAGGTGCGCTTACTTGCTGCTCTCCTCCGCCGATGAGCCAGACCCCCATGCCGATAGCAATTGGGGCTCTAAGGCAATGACAAAAGTCAAAATCTTTGGCTGGCTTCTTCTCCGAGATAGGCTCAACACCATGGGCAACCTTCACCGCAAGACTATCGCCCCTGACTCTACTTGCCCGAGGTGTGACCATCACAGTGAGGACGCCACCCATCTGGCCATCTCGTGCCCTAGGGCAGTCCAGGTTTGGCATCTGCTTGGACTTCAGCCGCCCCCCGACATCAACCACCTGTGGGCCACGGTCACTCCGCCTGGGCTTGACATCAACATTTGGCCCACTGCCATCCTCGCCATTATATATATATGGAAACTTTGGGATTCTCGTAACGCGCAGGTGTTTCGCTCTGAGACTCACTCACCCATGGATACTCTTCGCAATGTAATCTCTGACTTCACGCTTTGGTTCTTTCGTTTTAAAGACCCAGTTAGTAGGGACTCCGCCTGGCTCGGCGCGGGTTCCTCTCCTCTTGTTGTAACCTATGTTGTAACTCTCGGCTTTGTCCGTTTTTGAGTAATATATTCAGGTGGGGAAGCTCCCCCTAGTGTTTGTTCAAAAAAAATTTGTCACAATGTCTATGTCTAGGCCAACGGATCGAGAGTTTCACTAGACCCCCGTGTCTAAAAGGGGGTCATACTCATACATAAAGCCTTGAGCAAACAAAGTGGAGTAGAGCAGTAGAGCAATAGGTCCGTGGAGTCATTCTATCAAGACAAGCCACCAGAAAGGTCAAACCCAAACAGGGTGACCTCTAAACATCAAGGGTCGAAGGCGCAGCAGAGAAAGCTATGTTCCATGTGGATGTATAGGAAACAAGGAGACTTAAGTTAGGTGACACTGACGGACAATGGCTATGGCTGGCTCCACTCCGTAGTTAACTGGAAGACACCCTTGCGTTGCTGCGGAGACTTGTAGGAGTATTATTTTTATCTTGGAAAATTGCTATAAAATTGTAAATGGGTAGACATAAAAAGGCCCAGCATGCAACAATATTATGTGCCATGGTAAATGGACCAGATGTAATGAAATAAAAGCATCCAGAATATCACACATGGACCTTGCTTGCCACAATGCATGGCGCTGGCATGATACTGAGTATCACACATGTTAATGTTAGAATACAATTTGCATCAGAATATAACCCAAAGATCAAGGCCGCTACCCAACTCCCTTCACGGATCTAGAAAAAAGGGATCTGACACCCGCGTTGTCCCCCAGCAGGGCGGCTCAAGTTTCCTTCCCACCGGCGACCCTCCTTGCCCGGCTCCTCCCCCTCGCCGCCGCCAGTGACCGCTGCCGGGCAAAGCCCAACAAGATTAGTTTCAACATTAATGTTGGCGCCACCTCTCCTCACAGCGCCGCTCTTCTTCTACCTCTCACAACTCTCTTGTGGTTTTCTCTCCAGAACACTCTCATAAGCACACATGACCAGAACACACGCGCACACACACTGCACCAAGGAAGAAGACTTGCTAGTGGCTCTCTCCTTGGTGAAACACATATGCTACATTGTTTTTGCCCAGCCCTCATGGCCTCAGCTTTTCTCATTCATCAAATCAACTTAAATACCCAGTACAAAGAAGAAGTATCACCATGTTACGGGGTCAGGTGGCTACAGCTTTGCCCGACCTATGTGTGACAAAGCTGAGAACGACCTGCTTGCTGAAGGGGTCCAACCAACGACATTGAACTAGCCCGAATGGGCAAGGACATGGTTCTTCGGGCATGGGGGAACTTTCGACCCAGAAATAGGGAAGTGTGTTTTCACGAAAGCTCAACTTGAAACACCTGTCAAAAAAATTTAGGAAGCAATCCAGGAAGTGCAGGAAGGGAGGTTACAAACCGACAGAGAGAAGGATGAGCTGTCAAAGGCCCTCGGGAATCCTGAACACCCTGGATAAACACGAGGCACATCAGGCTCCGTTCCGTGGAAGAATGGGTTTCCCGACAGCACTGGTTATAGAAGCCGAGGGAGAAAGAAGAAAGAGGAAACAGACCGGATGCAGAAGATGGAAGAAATATTAGCGCTGGATGAGAAGAAACTAAAGGCACTTACCAGTCAGTGAGCTACCGGCCCACCATATCAGCAGCACAAAAATCCTTCATTCGATACTGCCCACGAAGCTACCCCACCATCTCAGCGGAAAAGCAGCGTGGCTTCCAGGGAGCTCGTTCGGCCTGATATCACAACTCCTCGCTACCCCGTGGATGATAACACAGAGAGGGAACATTGTGAGCTAATGGTGAAATGCATGAACCTAACCTTGAAGGTGGCGGTCGGCTATGTCTTACCTAGTGGACCTGATGGAACTTTTCATTGCAATCCGATTCTAGATGGCTTTGCTGTTGTCGGGGTGGATGAAGTTACCAACGGATTCGAGGGGCTGGAGCTTGACTACCCTACAGGTGAAGGGGAGAATCATTTGGAAAATGCCTTAAGGACTACCATTCCATGGAGAAAGGAAAACATCGTGCTTCCAAACTGGACATTGATGTCTACTACACAACTTGTTCTTGTAGACTCGTGTTGGGCCTCCAAGCGCAGAGTTTTGTAGGACAGTAGCAATTTTCCCTCAAGTGGATGACCTAAGGTTTATCAATCCGTGGGAGGCGTAGGATGAAGATGGTCTCTCTCAAACAACCCTGCAACCAAATAACAAAAAGTCTCTTGTGTCCCCAACACACCAAATACAATGGTAATTTGTATAGGTGCACTAGTTCGGCGAAGAGATGGTAGTAAAAGTGTAGTAATAATAGTAGATATTGATTTTTGTAATAGGAACAATAAAAAACAGTAACGTAGCAATTGATAAAACGGAACACAAATGGTATTGCAATGCTTGAAAATGAGGCCTAGCGTCTATACTTTCGCTAGTGCAATCTCTCAACAATGCTAATCTAATTGGATCATATAACCATCCCTCAACGTGCGATGAAGAATCACTCCAAAGTTCTTATCTAGTGGAGAACATAAGAAGAAATTGTTTGTAGTTATTCTTTCCGATCGATCTATCCAAGAGTTCGTACTAAAATAACACCAATTATTCTTCTCGATCGATCTATCAAGAGTTCGTACTAAAATAACACAAGTCATTCTTTCCGATCGATATATCAAGAGTTCGTACTAAAATAACACCAAAACAAATTCAGATTCATAATACTCAATCCAACACAAAGAACGTCAAAACGGGCCCCAAGATTTCTACCGGAGAAACAAAGACGAGAACGTGCATCAACCCCTATGCATAGATTACCCCAATGTCACCTTGGGAATCCGCGAGTTGAATGCCAAAACACATATCAAGTGAACCAATATGATACCCCATTGTCACCACGGGTATTCATAGCAAGACATACATCAAGTGCTCTCAAATCCATAAAAGTATTCAACCCGATAAAATGAAATCTCAAAGGGAAAAATCAATTCACAACAAGATAGAGAGGGGAAAACACCATACGATCTAACTATATTAACAAAGCCCGCGATACATCAAGATCGTGACATCTCAAGAACACGAGAGAGAGAGAGAGAGAGAGATTAAACACATAGCTACTAGTACAAACCCTCAGCCCCGAGGGTAGACTACTCCCTCCTCATCATGGTGGCCGCCGGGATGATGAAGATGGCCACTGCTGATGATTTCACCTTCCGGCAGGGTGCCAGAACGGGGTCTAGATTGGTTTTTCGTAGCTACAGGGGCTTGCGGCGGCGGAACTTCTGATCTAGGGTTACCCCGAGGGTTTTTGGAATATTTGGCAATTTATAGGGCGAAGAGGCGGTGCGAGAGGCCACCGAGGTGGGCACAACCCACCTGGGCGCGCCCTGGTGGGTTGTGCCCCCTCGGGGCTCCCCTCTGGCACCTATTTGGCCCACTAGATGTCTTCTGGTAAAAAAAATCTCCAAAAAGTTTCGCTGCGTTTGGACTCCGTTTGGTATTGATTTTCTGCGATGTAAAAAACAAGCAAAAAACAGTAACTAGCACTGGGCACTATGTCAATAGGTTAGTCCCAAAAAATGATATAAAGTTGCTATAAAATGATTGTAAAACATCCCAGAATGATAATAAAACAGCATGAATACTTCATAAATTATAGATACGTTGGAGACGTATCAGACGCCGCCTCAGTAGACTCAGCCGGAGGAGGCCCCTCAGCAGACTCCTCACAGTCCAGCTCTATCTCCGCTACCTCAGCCGTCTTCGCCGCCTCAGCTGTCTCCGCCGTGTCAGCGGACTCTGGCGGAGGAGGCCCCTCAACAGAATCCTCCTCCGCCTCAGGTGTCTCCGTCGCGTCAGCAGAGTCCACCTCCTCCGCCGCGTCAGCTGACTCCGTCGCCTCAGCAACGGCGTAAGAGAGCCGCCGCCGCTCCGGCGGCTAGCAGTACAACAACGAAGAAATCCAGAGCAGGTACAAGCGTCAAGAAGGCTCCTGCCAAGTTACCATATGAGATGATTGAGGAGGAAAACAATGACATCGTGGCTGCCAATGTGAAACGCCAGCTTGCACCGAAACGTCCACCTCCAAAGGAGAAAATAGATCCGGTAAAAGTGAAGCGTTGTCTGGATGCCCTTACGTGACCACCACCGCCTCCGCCGCTATCACACTATGACCGCTGTATTGAAAAGACATTTGATCAAGTGAAGCGGACAGGAAGTAGCAGTGGTGCAAAAAGTGGGAAAACAATTCCACAGCTCGGCGAACAGGAAAAGCAATTGTGCCCCCGCTCAAGGTGTTTACCGATATCGCTAATGATCCGGGGGTAGCGGCCGGTGGTCTTGGTCTCACTCTTGATGATTACTTAGGCGATGATGTACAATTCGAAATGGCTGAGGTAGTAACCTTCAGATACGAGTACGGGAAGCCTCTCATCAAACCTGAGCAGCTCCCGCATCTATCAACGATGATGCGAAGATTCCATGACTGGTACTTGAAAACCTGCAAGGATGGGACCGACAGTATCTTGGTGGAAATTAAAGATGAGCACTACTTCAATGGAATCGAGGTGTTGTACATTGAATTTGAAGAATTATTTCAGTTATTCAATCAAGACGCCCTCGACAAAACTATGGTCAGTTGCTATTGTGTGTAAGTATTATTTCTGTAATTAAGTCTCTAACTCAGCTCGTTCATTGCATGTATAATTATCCTCACTATACTATGTAGATTGAAGATCCTCGAATGCAAAAGAGAACAAATCTATGACACTGGGTTCATTAACCCAAATACCGTAAATGAATATACGGTACAAAAGAACCACAAGGATACTGAGAAAAACTTGCTAAATGCATTACTTCGACAACAAAACAGAAGGGAAATACTCTTTCCTTACAACTTCAAGTGAGTGTTACTGTCTTGTGCATATTCTGTTTCGCTTACTCGAGGTTAAGTGTAATTGATGATTTATGCGTGCGCGGCTTTCACTTTATTCTGCTAGCCATTCAGCTTGACGCCGGACTAGTAACTGTCTTGGACTCGAGACGTAAAGAGCCTAAGGAGTGGGCGGACATGAGTGAAATTCTCCAGAAGTAAGTTCAATCATTATTGCACTATATCGGCAACTTTCGTTCATTTCCTGGTATCAAGTAATCATTTTCTTTGCCGGGCAGGGTTTGGAAAAAGTTCACCAGTAAGGTACCGGGTGAATGGAAAAATGAGCTGCGATTTAAACACCCCAAAGTAAGTAGTACTAGCTAGTTCTGCGCATCTCTCATTGATTCTAGTTTCAATACCATTATCATGCTTGATTATCATTTTGATTGAACTCTATTCTCCTAAAGTGCTTGTGGCAGGTACCCGAAAATAATTTATGTGGATACTACGTTTGCGAGTTCATTCGCCACTCGACCTCTGAGCGGGGCATATCTTCACAATAATTAGAAGTACGCAAACAATATTCACAATTTTTTAATTACCATTAATTGTGTTGAATTTCATTCATATATATATATATATATATATATATAGGAGAGCACTATTCTAATCCCAGGATTAGAATAGTTATTTGGATCACAGCAGCCCCTATAAGGGCCCGACAGAACCCCTCCCGAACTTCTGAACTGCCGGCCCGACCCATAGGATCCCGAGGCCGCCCCGACAGGATCCACCTGATCCCCCGATCCCGATCCCGAGCCGACCAACCCCCCTCCTCGCCGCTCCTCCCCTCGATCCTCGACCTCCCCCCGTGGTTCGTCGCCGATCTTCGCCGGATCCGGCGCCTCCCCCCATCTCCAGCTCATGGCCGACTGGAACCGGCGCCTCCCCTCCGTCTCCAGCTCCTGGTCGACCGGATCCGGCGCCACCCCTCCGTTGCCACCTCCTGGCCGACCACAGGCGCGGGCGAGCGAGCGACGGCGGACGCCGGCGCGAGGGAGCCCGTGTCGCCTGGATGCGGCAAAGCCGCCATGGACTTCCGGAAGCCTCATCCTCCTTCCATCCTCACCGCCCGACGCCTTGGCAGAGCAGATGACGGCCCCGACGCAAGCTACGGCGAACGGCGCGGCCAACGGAGCAACTCCGCGGCGGAAGCGGCGGAGGCGGCGCCTTCAAATCCAGCAACGGTAGATGAACTTCCTCCCACTTGTTGCCTTCTTCTTCAATCTTCCTTGCATGACCTTCTTGCTTTGTGCAGATGAACTTCGCACCCTCTGCAAGACATGGATTGCCATGGAATTCCTCTCCTACCTCCCCGACGAATTGCTCTCAAGGTGGCCTATCTACTGCTGGAAAAAGGTTGGCCGAACTTCTAGCCAGGATATGGTTGAACTTCCTTCTGTTTGCTATTTTCTTACAGCCATGTGAAGTTCAGGTAGTTTGTGAGCCTCAGTCCAGGTTGCAAAACATTTGGAAATCTGCCTGCATTCACATGTGAAAAAGCCATGTGAAGTTCAGGTAGTTTGTGAGCCTCAGTCCAGGCTGCAAAACATTTGGAAATATGCCTGCATTCACATGTGAAAAAGCCATGTGAAGTTCAGATAGTTTGTGAGCCTCAGTCCAGGCTGCAAAACATTTGGAAATCTGCCTACATTCACATGTGAAGTTCAGGTAGTTTGTGAGCCTCAATCCAGGCTGCAAAACATTTGGAAATCTGCATGTATTCACATGTGAAAAGCCATGTGAAGTTCAACTATTAAGTGTGCTAGAGTTCAGGTTGGTACGTATCTGGTTGTGTGCAAAAAATAAAAGGAAAATAAAACATACATGTGATCACATGAAGGTCAGGTTGGTATGCACTAGTGGTTCAACCATTCAAACTCATGAAGGTTCAGGTTTTTTAACTGTAGACAGTATTTCCCCTTTGCAAACAAGAAGTTTAGGTTGTGGAGAGTGCTCATTTCAGGTACATATAAGTAATCAAATAGTGTAGAATTAACAGAATGTGAGGTTCATTCTGTGAGGGGTGCTCAGTTCAGGTACAAAAGTATTGGCAGATGCTCAGCTCAGTGCAGAGTGTGATGCCTGTCCTAGGGAAAAAATATGTACATGAACACCACTTTTATATGAGAAGTTCAAGCTGTGAATAATGCTCAGTTCAGTTACAAAGGTATAGGCAGATGTAACTTGTGTGCTAATAAACATTTTTTCTTTTATGTCAGCAAGATGAGAGACGCATGAAGAAGCTTAGAAGTTCCCAGCAGCAAGTACACAATCCTAAGCCTGTACGCGTTGCACCACCCCCTTAATGGGTCACACCTCAAACGCACCAACAACATTACCAACCTGCTCTAGACAAAAAATGGATGACACCCAAAACACATGGAGACTTCCAAGATGCTGGGTCACAGCCCTATCCGCACAACTTTGCGCTTCCACCTAATTGGGTGACGCCGGAAATCCCCCGCGGATTATTTGTATCCACCAGCAGACTCCCAAGCACGCCGATGGAGGAGGGGGTTAGCTCAAGTCCTGCGTGTAACTCTGGAGGTTATCCTGGTGTGCCTCGTCAATGCCAAAGGGAAGCAACTAAACCGGATCCCAGGACAAATCCAACAGGAACACACACACGGAGGAGAGTGCTCTGCACACTACCACCGTTGGATCCTGCTGCTGCTACAAGTCAGAATTGTACGGGACATAAGGTAGATGGATTGCTTCACAAAACAAAAGAGCAAACCAAAACCAGGATCGCAATACCTCCACAACCACCTCAAGCAAAAAAGGACGCAAACAAGAGAGAGGCCATCTTCAGCCCTCCTTCCTCCTTGTGATCCACTCCTGCATCCTGCTATGATTACTCCGCCGTGCCCCATCCCAGAGGGACAGCAGCACACTCCGGTGAAGTTGCGATCATACACGCATGTAAGTGAAACAAATATTTAGGTATTTATATATGCATCTTGTATTATCTGCAAATTTTCTGCTCCCTCCAGGATAACAAGTTCATAAACTGCATTTTAACGTGCCGTTTGGATTATTTTTTCTTTTCTGCAGATGCCGGATCTCCCGGATTATCTAATACCAAGACTAAAGATGCGATTCCAAGATGTAGAGAAAGCAAGGGAATTTGATAACAGTTACGCCAAGACACGCTGGTTTGGAATCAGGAAGACGGGGGGGAATGACAATCACAAGTATTTTGTTTGCGCGTTCCAAGGGAAAACACACAAACTTCTGTTTCAGAGGCTGAAGGGCAGCGAAACAAACATGCCAGAGGACAGGCTGCAATGCAAGAATGAGGGGAAGGTGCAGGAGGATAACAACTGTGGCAGTGGACATTGAGTGCAATCATATCACCACCTCATGCAATCTGATGACAAGAGGTATTCTTGCACTCACACAAGAATTATGACCCCACTATTTTGGGGTACGTAAAGCTCATGCAGACCATGATGTCAAGCACGCAACCAATCATGTCCATGCTATCTAAAAATGAAGATGGAAGCTACTTCCTAAGCATACCGGGAGAGACATACTCAACCAAGTCAGTATCAAAACATGCCACATACTGCAATGTACATAGCATCCTAAGTCACAACCCTTTGCTAGCAAAAATAACAAATGCATGTTTGCATATAATTTGCAGGAAAGCCAGGAATGCAAGGAAAGATGATTTGGATGATGTATTGAAACTCGTATCTTTCTTTAAAGACATGAAGGCAATCAATGATGAGTTTTTCTATGACATACAAGTAGACAACGACAAATCAGTTAAAAACATTTTCTGGTCCAATGCAAGCTGCCGAGGAGCGTATCAAGACTTTGGCGATTGCGTAACATTCGACACAACTTACAAGACCAACAGATTTCATATGCCTCTGGGAGTGTTTGTTGGAACAAACCATCACTTGCAGTCAACGATATTTGCTGTTGCCCTGATCAGAGACGAAGATGCAAAGTCATTCAAGTGGCTGTTCGATACATTTGTACGGTGCATGAACAACAAGCACCCAACTTGCATTCTAACAGGTGAGTTCAAAAAAAAACTCTATAAGTTTCATCATCTTTTCAATCTATGGGTTTGTATTGGGTACATTGGTTTTATCTGAAAATAATATAAAGCAAGCAGTTCAACCACTGTTAGCACAGAAGTCCAACAAACAATACAAGAAAGCAAAATTATATGTCACATGTTTAGAAAAAAATTAGTTATGAATGTGAAGTTCAAATACAGGAATCATAGAAGTTCAAGGACAAAGTTGTAAGAAAAATATATGTAACATGTTCAGAAAAATATAGTTATTTATGTGAAGTTCAAGCACTGGTACCACAGAAGTTTGACAACACTGCTGTAAGAAAATTTTGTGTGTGACACTACTAGGTAGTCCTACTGCTACCTGTGAAGTTCAAGCACTGGTACCACAGAAGTTCAACAAACACTGTTGTAAGGAAAAATACATGTGACATTTTTAGATAGTCATACTGCTACCTGTGAAGTTCAAGTACTTGTACAACATAAGTTCACCATCAGTGCAAAAAGAAGCAAGTTTTATTTTTCTAATTCATGCAGACCAGTAACCGTCAATGGCGAAAGCTATACCACAATCATTCCCAAACACCGTCCACAAGCTATGCCATTGGCACATCCTGAAGAAGTACAAGGAATACCTCGCGTTGCTGTACAAAAAGTATAAAACATTCAAAGAGGAGTTCACAGCTATATTAAACTGGCCGCTGATGCCAACGGAGTTTGAAGCTGCCTGGGCTGAACTCGTGCACAAGTACAACCTGGAGAACGACCAGATGATGATGCAGCTGTGGAGTGATAGGAAAATGTGGATTTCAGCATATTACAAGAACATTTTCTGTGCTAGAATGACTTCCACACAACGAAGTGAGAGCATGAATCACATGCTCAAGAGAGGGTTTGTCAAGGGGACCCAGAACCTACACAAGTTTGCTAGGCGGGTAAATGCTTGCATACAAACTCGGATGCAGAAGGAGAATGAGCAAACAATGACCAGCATGGTATGAAGACAAAAAAAAACACCCCCATCATATTGTGTTTTCCTTCAACATGTGCACTTTGAATTTTAAAAAATGAAACCCATGACTCTGCTTCGACTAATATCTTATTTTTTGACATGTGTAGACCAATCCTATGACAAAAACAACTTACGACTACGAGGAAGACATGTCTATCAAGTACACGAGAGCCGTGTACACCGAGATGAGGACTAGGATGAGAAAAGCCACGCTATTTCGCGCAAAGCCTACAGCAGAGCCCACTAAGTACCTTGTGTACTACCACAACAAGGCTGGCCATGATGATGAAGACAGATTTGCCTGGTCAAAGCATGAATTCCAGGTTGTAGCTGACCCAGAGAAGGAAATATACGAGTGTGAATGCAAGCTTTGGACACACACAGGTGAGCGCAAAAACAAACTCATTAAATAGCTAAACTAGTAGTATCATATCAAATATATGAAACTCATTGCTGGCTCACAAACTATGTATTCTGCATTCATCACAAAATGCAGGCCTGTTTGGCCTTCACATCATGAACATACTGGACTACCTGAAGCCTGTCAAATTTCCAGACAAGTATATCCTCAAACGGTACACAAAGACTGCAAAATCAGAACCAACCTTTGATACAAGGGACTACAACACAACTGCATCGGATGGCGGCTCAAGACTATCGAAGCAAGACATCTTGCTGCAGCTAAATTTGATGGTTAACAAGAAAGCGATGAGATGTGACCAGCAATATGACAGAGCCTTCTATGTTCTCAAGAGGCTCATGGAAGAGCTTGATGCAATACATTCAGCAAATCGAGCGGATGCTGACGAAAAGATGGCTGAAGAGGATGCTGAAATTGAAGATGACCTTCATTATTATGTAGCTGAAATGCTCCAGGCCGCTGCTCAAGTCAACCAATGCAAGCAGGGTGTTGACCAATTAAGGCAGCAGCGGCAGCAAGAGATGATGAAACTGCCGCTGTACTCTAAAACAAAGGGTAGGAAGAAAATTTCTGCAGCAAAGAAAAGTGACAAGAGAGCTTAAATAAAGGCACCACCTGCAGGAAGAGTCATCGTGCTCGATGAGAATGGAGTGCCACTTGGACACAGGCAATGTAGTGTGTGCAAAAAGGTTGCAGGACACAACAAGCTCACCTGTCCAACACTCTTAGAAAGAAACGATGCCGAGGAGGTCAAGCAACCCAAAGTTCAAAAAACAGCAGCCCAAAGTTATAGAACAAAACAAGGGACCACACCCACAAAAAGCAAGCAGCAGACTTTGTAGCATATGCAAGGAGTATGAACCACATAATGCAAGAACATGCCCGAAGCGCGCAGATGTTGAAAAGACAAGCAAAAAGCCAGAGAAGAAACAGAAAGCAAAACCTAGAGCCAGCAACAACAAAGTGGTGGAAGATGAAGAGGAAGACGAAGATGAAGACACCATCGAAGAAGAGGAAGACAAAGAGGAAGAGGAAGTGGAATGCGAAGAGGAAGAGGAAGAGGATGATGAAGAGGAAGAGGACGATGGAGAGGAAGAGAAAGAGGAAGATGAAGAGGAAGAGGTACATGTCAAGCAAAAACCACTACAACCAAAGCCTAGGAGGAGCGCAACGCTGATGAACAGTTAGACTAGGTCAATTAAACAAAGCAAACTTATGTCATGTCAATGTGCAGAATGTTATTCCACTTTTGAAACAGTATTTTAGGAGAAGCTTGCTTGAACTTTTATTGTTGAAGTTACAAAGAAATTATACAGTAGAAGTTCAAGTAAGCTTACTGCAGAAGTACTAGTATAGTATGAGAGGAGGTGCTGGTGATGTATTGCATGAAAGAGCAAGCAGTAATAAAATGAAAAATATACATTGTGAAGTTCAAGTAATATTACTGCAGAAGTCCTGGTATATTATGGGAGGAAGTGCTGTGCTGGTGATGTATTCCATAAAAGTGCAAGCAAGAATAAAAATGAAAAATGTACACTATGAAGTTCAAGTAAGATTACAGTGGAAGTTCCGGTATATTATGGCAGGAGGTGCTGGTATTGTATTCCATAAAAGAGCAAGCAGCAAATAAATATACAGTTTGAAGTTCAGGTCAGCTTACAGAAGAAGTTCTGGTATATAAATCGATGTAGGAAAAAAAGCTTAAAAAATAAGTATTGCCGTATGAACTAAGGTTAGCAAGCCTAAGGCAACGAGTTCAGATATGAAGTTCTGTTTGGAAACGTGCAGAAGTTCATGTAAAATGCCGACAAAAGATAAAGAAACGTAAAGGAGTGTATGAGAATATTTTTCCACAAAGTTATAGTTGAAATCCATTCGCAGTTGAAAAATCACAAAAAACACATATAGATTCTATGCAAAAGGCTACATATTGGTTGAGTTGAAAAATACCAATACATTACACAACACAGAAAATCCTCTCCATCTGAAACCAACAGCCCAGCTAGATCTCAAGCAGAAGTTCAAGTCAAAGATCATATGTTGGGGCCCAAAATTAAACAACAAAAAAAACCAGCAGTTCAACCATAGCCCAGAGAGAAGTTCAAGTACATCTGTTGGGGAAAAAACATACAACACATGGATACTGAAAACGATGCAATACATTGAAAATTCACAAAGCCAAAATCATTCTTCACACCAAATACATTTGTCCTCAATATCATAAGTAATAGTGCTGCAGCTATAGATACACAAATTACTAAACCATTCTTACAACCAAATCTTTACGGAATCGTTCCAATCATTATCAAACCTAAATCTTTACGAAATCAAATCTACACTGAAACTAATGCTTCAAATTCACGGGCGCAAGGACCGGATCTCGGCAGGAAGCTCTGTACGCATGATTTCATTCTTCTCGCTAAAGATTAGAGTGTGCATGAACTCGGCCTTCCAGTCATCTGCAGCAGCCTGCCAACAAGAAATGAAATGATGGTTTAGTAAAGGATAACTAAAACCACAGCAGGAGCGTCTCAGCAAAAACACACAAGAAAAATGAAAGGATGATGAGACAAGAACAAGGACAAAACATACCTTCACATCACCAAAATCATCAACAAGCTTATCGCCATCATATGTAGAGCAGAACTTCATGGCAAATAAACCACAATCATTATTCACTTGCTTTGGAACATCGATAAAAGTCGGCCTCTTTGCAATATTCGCCCAGTTAGGCTGCTTGCTCGCTTTGTACGCAGCCTTGCCGTACACCTCCTGGAGCAACCCAACAAATCTCTTGATCTGCCAAAAATGACAAATAAGATGAAGTCAAAAACATGTTAACCAAAATAGTTAAGTTCAGGTAAATAAAAGCGACACTTGCATAAGATCCAGCTAAACAAATACAAGAAGTTCAACTGTCAAATGATAGTCAGTTCAAGCAGTATTACCAAAACAGAGACAGAAACATATTTTGTCAACAGAAGGCATAATAAACTTCGTGTCAAACAAGCAAATACGAAAGGAGGTTCAGGCTAAGAAACACTCACGATATTTTGGCAGTCTCCGTGGAAACTTGTTCGTGACATTCCCTTATTAGTGTAAGGAAGTGAATCAAGGATGTCAATGCTCCCACGATATCTATTCAGCACATACACACTGTAGTGCGCTCTTGTGTCAATTGGCTTGAATAGTATCAAAAAAACTTGCCAAGAATGAAAGAAACGGTGAACACAAACTATAAAGCATAGGTATTGAACAACCGGGATGAACAAAAAATTCTTGACAAACTCAGCAAAAGGATGTACATAAAATTAAAAAAAGCAAGAGTTATGAAAACCTAACCAGCTTTGAGTTAAGAAGGTCTTCTTCCTTGCGAACAAACATTCGGAGGAGATTAGCAGATTTTTTTGCATCGAACTTTGGAACTGTTGCAGCGAAAAAATCATACTCCAGGCAGTACTGTGCATTCAGAAAAACAGAATTAAAACACCTCCCAAATGCCACTACACCAAAACTAGGGCAAAAAAGGGAGATAGGGGTGCAAAGAACTAAAACCTGTACGAAGTAGGGACTAAGTACAACCCTGTCAGCACAAGAGAAGATCTCAGAGGTCTCCGGCTTATCCTTCCACAAGTTTATGAGATAATCCATTATGTCTCCTTCCATCTGCTGCCCTTCACCGAAAAGAGTATAAAGGACATGTCCTGTGAGGTCAATCACATTCCCAGGGATGGTAAACATGCAGTAGCTTGTGCTGCAGATTTAAAAGGATGGGAAAAAATATTAGAAGTTCAGATACAATAACAAACAGAAGTTCAGATACTATAACTCAATGGCAAGGAGAGATGAAAAGAAGTTCAGATACTATAACAACAGAAGTTCAGACACTATAACTCCAAGGCAAGGAGAAATGAACAGAAGTTCACATACTATAACAACAGAAGTTCAGAACAAAGTAGCATCTCTGGCAGCAACAAAAAAAAGAAGAAGAAAACTCACTCAGAATACTTATTCAGACCATCTTCACTAAGCACATACTGTCTCAACTTCCGGGCATCGGATAGATGAGGGTAACTGTATTTATTTAGGGGAGCGACAGCAGAACACCACTTCAAAGGCAATCTTGATGCTCTCTTGGAGGAAGTTATGTTGCCAGACTCAACTGCCGGTTTCCTCCTGGTGATGACAGCATTCTTCCCACCTCTCCCAGCAACAGTACCAGCAGCAGATTTACCATTCTTCAGGTAAGCAATCTTCTCAAAATCATCATCCGACGAAATCACCTCTGCTTCGACTGCTTCGACTGCACCAACCTTCCTGGAGCAAGGGGTGTTTGGAGCACCACAAATACCAACAGCCTGCTTCCCCAACTTGGAAGGAATAAGGGATCTAGAGCTATCATCTTCTCTCGGAGTTGTACTCATCGATTCCTCCCTAGGCTGGTCTTCCTGTGACCCGAGGAACGAGTAGTGGTAATCGATCAAGTCCAACGGCTCCACTGTCAAAGAAAAGGAAGAGAAAAAAGACCATTAAATATAACTGAAGTTCAGGTACAGCACAATGTACATTCCAACTAATATAGACGACATGGTTACTACTCAAGCTGACCTAAAAAAATGTGTTGCATTTAAAAACTAAATGAAGTTCAGGCACAACCCAAGGCGCAGTTCAAGATAAAACTGATGAATTGGAAAACATTAAACTACAGCTAACAAAATCATAGAAAGGTATCATCTTTGAAGTTCAAGTAGAAGAAATGCTCGTGTCCAAGTAAGCAATGAAAGGAAAAAAAATACTAAAACAAAATACACAAGCAAAATAAAAAAGATAAAAATGAAGTTCATGTAGAAGAAATGCTCCTCTCCATCTGAAACCAGCAGCCCAGCTAGATCTCAAGCAGAAGTTCAAGTTCAAGAAAAAATGAAGTTCATGTAGAATAAAAGATGCAGTACAGGTAAGCAGTCCAAGTTTCAAGACTTACATGTATAGTAGCCAAACAGACCTTGGAAGTCTGTCTCAAATAGGTTAGAAGAAGCAATTGAGTACAGCCACGTCTTCCTGGTATCCGTGATATTTTCATGGGAATAATTTGCAAGAACCCCATCATGAAACGAATTAACATTCGTAAGCATGAAGAATCCGCAGTCGATACTGCCATCAAACACAAAAAAGAACAGTGTTAGAACAAAAAAGATAGACAATGAATAAAAGATGTCGCAGCTTACGTACAACTACAGTTAAACAGAAGTGATAGAGAGAAAGTGGAACTCATACTTGTTATTCTGCTGGGGGACATCAATCCAATCCAAAGGGAAATGGTCAATAGTAATAGGACTGAAGGGTGTCTCCCTGTCGTTGCTGGCATCGTTCCAAAGCTTCTTGATGTTATCAGTCATCCGCCGAAACAGGCATACCGCACAGTCATCGTCTGGTCCATAGTGGGAGTCGAGAAGCTGGAACCTTGAATTCTTCAGGTCAAGAAATATCGAAACCCAATGACCAACACCACCCAAGTGAGCAGGAATTTCAGGCGGGTCAAAAGTGGGGAAAACAACCTGAAGCAACATAAACACACGAATCATTAAAAACTAAAAATTAATATCAAACGGTGCAAAGAAAAATAAAGCAATATAAACAGAGTGGATCGCAGTGCAAACTAATACAGAGACAAAGAACAAGATATTGCTTACAGAATCATGTGCGTCCATGCTATCTGGACCAGTCGCCAAGAAGTACTTCCTCACTCGGGAATCGAAATGACCTCTGAAAATCTTGTCCTAAAATAATGCAGACAACACCAACATATGAAAATACAAAATGAGACAAACAAGTTTTAACTAAAATGGTAAGGAACAAAACAGAAAAAAAATTACTATAGGGTTGACTTACACAAACCCAATACGGCAGGATGAGTTTGTCTGATCCCTGGTATTTCGCACGTAGACAATAGAGTGCAACCTCAGCCACATTAGATCAAAGCATTCCGCGAGGAGCAAAAGATATTGCGACATCTTCAACAGAAGCTTCACACTCGTTGTTTTGGAACATAATCTTTGATCTAAAACAAGCAATAGAAAGTAAAAGAAGTTCAGCATCAGGAACTCAAGAAGTTCATAACACATATAAGCACAGAAGTTCAGCTACATCACAATAGGCAGTACAAAAAGGCTAGATGTTCAGCACCAGAGAAGTAAATAGAAGTTCAGCAACATAGAGTAAAGAAGTTCAGGTATGAAACCACAGGCAGTTCATAGTGGTAGATGGATGTAAGTTCTGACCAGCTGCACTCACCTCTTAGAACGATCACTCTTAAGCCTAGTTACACTGAAATAAAAGTCATCAACCTTCTTTCGGACGACAGCAAGTTCACTATCTGCTTAGCAAAAGAAATAGAAATTAAGAGCAACATTCAAGCACATAGATCACGACAGTTTAATTAAGAGCAACATTCAAGCACAACATTCAAACACAAGCACATCTCAGCTGCTACACCAGAAAAGATAAAACCACAGGATTATAAACATCACAACCCATGCATTACAAACCTTCCCCCACATAGAAACAGGTTCACTTAACTTTATTTACAAACCACACGACAAAGCACAAACCAGAAGTTCAACTTGCACCACACAGGCAGTTCACATGGATATCATGGACAAAAACCAACAACAAAAGGGACGGGGATGGGGAAAGAAGAGAGAAGCATGCTCCTCTCTTTATGGATTCTTGCCTAGACTAGTGGCAGCACTGGAATGATCAACCTCCTCTCCAAAGCTATCGCTTTCAGTCTCTTCATCGTCATCTCCAGAAGACATTGCAGCGTCGTCGGCAAGGACAACCAGCAGCAGCTGAGCACTGGAGAATCTGAAAACAACAAAACTGTTGGTTATGCTGCACTAGGAAGAGCTGGAAACCAGCATCAACAGCAACTGATGGCTCTCCTACAGGAGACTTCTCCGGGCCTGCAGCAGCACTACCACTTCTCAACAGCAGCCTCGAGGGATCTTTCTCCAAATTATATCTCCACCTGTCTTCCACCGATAGCTCGCGCTCAGCATCAAACCTCATCCCCTGCCCATCGAACCTCAGCGCAATGGACGACTGGTTCAGTTGGGTCCACCCCGTCGGAGCAGCTCGGTGCCTGACACGGACTTGTCTGCAACCTTCCTGGAGGAGCACTAGCATCATCAATCTGCAGCAGAAACGAAGAGTCATTCCAAAGGGGCACATAGTGTAAAAATGCACAAACAGTAAAAAATAAAAATGAGACAAATGGACAAGAAAATGGTACTTTATTTTCACTGCCATGAACCTCATCACTAAAACATCACTCGCGGAGCAGGTTCATCACAGGGCAGTTCATGCACAGGTAAAACATCCTCCTCAACCCTAGCACATCATCACACCTACCAAAAAAATCATGTAGAACACAAATACCTAATCAGCAGAAGTTCACATTACATAATCAAAGAGGTAGCTATGACCACTGACACCATAATGGAAGTCCAAATACTAAACATAACAGGTCAAATATCAAACTCACTCTAATACAAAAGGGAACAAAAGGGCAGTTATGGAATCACAGAAGTCAGGTGCTGTAAGCCAATGAAGTTCATGTCTATAACACGAGAGGTCACTTGGGAAACACTAGCACTAAAAAGAAAAAGTTTAGGACACATGAAATCATAAGGGTCACCTATGACTAAAAACACGTAATAACTGAAAGCTAACAATGAACATTAGTGCAAAGAAATATAAAAGCCAACATAAACAACCTTTCGGTATGCTACATCGTGGCCTCCTTCACGACCCAAACGAACAGAATCTTGCCTCTGAATCTGTCTCAACAACAACACTTGCCTCATCTTCAAAAGGCTTGCAACGAGCATCCTGCATTTCCTTGAACAGCCCAAAGCTAGTCGGAGGTGGGAATGCTCTGACGAAGCTCACAAGAAAATCTACTTCAATGACAAACCTCCTTCAAGAAGATCTCAGCATCCAACACGTGGCCGGGAGGAAGAATCCCATCCATCTGCGACTAAGACCTCAACAGTTGTCGGAAAACACGGGCCAACTGTTGTGGAAACTTAGTAATTTTCAAAATTTCTAACGCACATACATGATCATGGTGATGCATAGCATGAGAGGGGAGTGGTGTCCATGTCCCCTCGTAGACCCGAAAGCGGATCGTTAGCACAACGCGGTTGATGTAGTCATGACGTCTTCATTCGCTGTCCGACCGACCATCCAAGTCCAAACGCACGGTCCCCTCCGAGTTCACAGCACACGTTCAACCTCGATGACGTCCCGCGAGCTTCCGCATCCAGCAAAGCTTCACAGGAGAGTTTCGTCGCACGACAGACGGCGTGGTGACGGTGATGATGATGCTATCCGACGCAGGGCTTCGCCTAAGCACCCGCTGCGATATGATCGAGGGATATGGTGTGAGGGGGGCCTGCACACGGCTAAGAGATCAATGATCAATTATTTGTCCCTATGGTGCCCCTGGCCACTTGTATATCAATGTGATGGAGCCAATGGCCCGTCACATGGGCGCGCCCAAGTGTGGGTCCCTACTCAGGACTCCCTATTCCTAGTAGGATTCCACCTCCCACATGGAATGGAAAAGGGGAAGGGAGAGATAGGAGAAGGAAGGAAGGGGCGCCCCCCCCCTTTCCCTAGTCCCAATTCGGACCAGTCCATGGGGAAGGGGCGCAGCCACCCTTGAGGCCTTTCTCTCCTTTCCCGTATGGCCCATTAAGGCCAATACGAATTCCCGTAACACTCCCGGTCACTCCTGTCTACTCCGAAAAATACCCGAATCACTCGGAACCTTTCCGATGTCCGAATATAGCCTTCCAATATATCGATCTTTACCTCTCGACCATTTCGAGACTCCTCGTATGTCCCCAGCTCATCCGGGACTCCGAACAAACTTCGGCTCAAAAATATCATATACATACCTCTCAAGACTAACTACCGATCATCACGGAACTTTAAGCGGCGGACCCTACGGGTTCGAGAACTATGTAGACATGACCGAGACACGTCTCCGGGTCAATAACCATACGGAACCTGGATGCTCATATTGGCTCCCACATATTCTACGAAGATCTTTATTCGGTCAAACCGCACTAACAACATACGTTGTTTCCCTTTGTCATCGTTATGTTACTTGCCCGAGATTCGATCATCGGTATTTCAATCCTATTCAATCTCGTTACCGGCAGTCTCTTTACTCGTTCCGTAATACATCATCCCGCACTAACCTCATTAGTTGCTTGCAAAGGCTTATAGTGATGTGCATTACCGAGTGGGCCCAGAGATACCTCTCCCGACAATCGGAGTGACAATCCTAATCTCGAATACGCCAACTCACAAGTACCTTCGGAGACACCTGTAGAGCACCTTTATAATCACCCAGTTACGTTGTGACGTTTGGTAGCACACAAAGTGTTCCTCCGGTAAACGGGAGTTGCATAATTCCATAGTCTGGAACATGTATAAGTCATGAAGAAAGCAATAGCAACATACTAAACAATCAAGTGCTACTAACGGAATGGGTCAAGTCAATCACATCATTCTCCTAATGATGTGATCCCGTTAATCAAATGACACGCATGTCTATGGTTAGGAAACATAACCATCTTTGATTAATGAGCTAGTCAAGTAGAGGCATACTAGTGACACTCTATTTTGTCTATGTATTCACACATGTATCAAGTTTCCGGTTAATACAATTCTAGCATGAATAATAAACATTTATCATGACATAAGGAAATAAAATAATAACTTTATTATTGCCTCTAGGGCATATTTCCTTCACCAACTCCCCACCAACAGTTTCAAGAAGACCGTCAATCCTAACCAGGGAAACATTGGCAGCTTCAAACAAATTCTCGGAAGACACGCCACCTACAGCACTCACACGGGCAGAAGAACCTCCTAGATCTACAGGGGGGCACCAGTATTAACATCCCGGGAGAATTCAAATCTTGGGGAAGTTCCACTCCCTAGGCCGGCGGCACGAGGCATAGTAAGAATAGGACGTTCGATACGCCTAAAAAACACAACCTCAGCCTGTGTCTTCCACTGCATACAAAAACAAAAGTCAACGCGCTAGAAAACAAATGAAGGAACATGGGGACAAAAATATAGAAGACAGTACCAGAAGTTCAAGTTAAACTACTCAGGAAAGAATGATGCATAGAAACACTCACAGGCAGTTTCCCAAACACCCAGTTGGCTGGATCATCATCACCCTTCCTGACCAAGTCAGCCGCAGCAAGCTCAAGAAGCTTGGCCTGATCCATGAAATTGATGCGAGGGGTCCTCAAGTCAGAATTAGGCGTCTTGCCAATGATAAGGCAGTCCAGATACATAAGAAGCGGCGCGATGGCATAGCCTGTGATAGCTTTTCCTCTACTAGTCCCTTCCTGATACCTAACAACAGCCCTTCAACAACCAACTGGCAGTAGTCCATATCTGCCATATCTTCAAAGACAAGATTCTCAGCCATTGCTGCCTCCCTGGACACTCGTGTAAACGTACCAGGAATAACCACCTTCATGAAAAGAATCAGATAAAACACCTGCAAAGCCAGATCATCCTTCGTCTCATCCTTCACTAGTTCCCCGAGCATATTCCGCAGATCCTTTGTCTTGATGTCGTCACTTCTAGCGTACCCAAGCTTGCCCTTCAGCCTCATAACAGCATCATCAAACCCATCATTTGAGGGCCTAGGAGGGGTACGATTACCTTGAGGGAATCCAAACAGATGGTGAATAGCATCACTTGTAATACGCAGAACCTTGTTCGCCTCACCCATGTCCAGAATCATGGTTGTAGGGTCAATCCTCGTGTAGATGTTGCCCATCAAAGGACGAGAAATGTTGGAATCAACCTTCAAGTCAAACACACAACCAAAACCAGCCTTGATAACCCTCGCCTTGTGCCTAAGTTGTAGCATTTTCGCACACGTCTTGACCTCTTCCAGTGAGCAGCGAACCGTCTTGTTAAAACGTTTCGCCTCATCTCCTCCTTCGCCACCTTCTTTGGGCGCTTTTCCTCCTCTCTTCCTCCTCTCAGGCCGCTCCACAAGCTGATACTGAAAAAAATACAATGACAAGGAAAAAAGGCAGAGCAATGAGATACACAAACTACACCAAAATTCCACTAATGCCTGCATACGCAGTACATTTAAGAAGTCCAACTATGTCTACATAGGCAGTACAACCATGTATGACCAGAAGTAAAGATGCTTTCAAAATGTTGGAAATTTACATAGCAGAAGTTCAACCATGTACACCAAGGCAGTAATAAAACATGTATACCAACAAGTTAAGCTAATTTCTTCATGTATATATCCAGAAGTCCAACTATGTCTACATAGGCAGTACAACCATGTATGACCAGAAGTAAAGATGCTTTCAAAATGTTGGAAATTTACATAGCAGAAGTTCAACCATGTACACCAAGGCAGTAATAAAACATGTATACCAACAAGTTAAGCTAATTTCTTCATGTATATATCCAGAAGTCCAACTATGTACACAAAGGCAGTACAACCATGTATGACCAGAAGTAAAGATGCTTTCAAAATGTTGGAAATTTACATAGCAGAAGTTCAACCATGTACACCAAGGCAGTAATAAAACATGTATACCAACAAGTTAAGCTAATTTCTTCATCTATATATCCAGAAGTCCAACTATGTCTACATAGGCAGTAATACCATATAAGCCAAGCAGTTCAGCTAATTTATTCGTTTATATGAAGCAGAAGGTCAGCTATGTACGCCAAGGCAGTGCTACAAACACAAAAAGTACAACAAATCTACAAATGCTCTCAAAAGCAGTAAACATGAGAGATTCATACCTGATTAGCGGCAGCATCATCATCATCGTCATCCTCGTCATCAGCGTTGAAATCAGCATCGTCCTTGTCCTCTAGATTAACACGAGAACACTTCTTGACACCCTTATTGACCTTTGCAGGTGCAACCTTGCACTTAACGCCGCATCTCTTCCCCCTACCAGATGCACCAGCACCAAGCGGAGAAGGTGTAGGCGCGGCAGTGGCAAGCACACGAGGACTACGGTGTGGCGTACCACCGAGGGCTAGCCCTTCCTCTTCAGCAAGTTCTGCAGCCCTTGAAACACATGGGCTCCTCCGAGGAGTAACTTCACCAACTAAATGCTTCCTCTCAGCGGTCTTCTTGATTTTCTTCTTAATAGGGACAACCATGCCATCAGTGCCACATGACACATCTTCCTCAGCAACAGAGCAATGCCCAACCGTGAGCTCAGCAACATCAAAAGATTCAGGAACATCAGAACCTTTCTAAAGGCGGGCCGCCATCTTCTTCTCAAAATCTTCTTGCTTCTTCCTCTTGCGTTGGCCCTCCAGAAGAAGCTGAAGAGGCACATCCTCAGGTTGCGTGACAGGTTCAGTGCCATCAACAGACTGCGACTGCGTCTCTGACATCTGAACAGAGCACAAAGGATCCGGAACGGAATCACAACCTTCGACTGACGGAGCCCCCTGCTCGGCAGCAGCAGTGTTTTCTAATAAACCCATCTCAGATAGAACATCGTTGATGGTGTTCACAGCTTCCTCCTCTGTGGACACATCTGAAGAACACAAAAAGCATAGCAAAAAAGAAAAATAGTCAGGAACAAAAACAAAAACACACGACAGGAACAAGTTAAAAAAACATGGCTCGAGAATTTAAAAATAAAAAGAAAAGGAGATGCACATACTAGGTGAAGCAAGAGCTGCAGAAGCAAGATCCTCGAGGCTTGAATTATTCTCAAGGCTCGAAGCAACCTCAGCAAACACAGTCAAAGGAATAATGGGTGATTTAGCCGCATCAGATATTGGAGCATCAGTATTAACTTCTGAAGCTCCATCTTGGTCGCAGGCATTTTTTTCAGAACTATTCAATTCATCACCAACTACAAAAAATGCAAGTAAAAAGGCAGTTGAGTTCTGATCCGCAATCCTACACCAAAGGGAGTTCTACTTTTACATCAATGTACAATACCCATAAGTTCAACAATACCTAACAAAGCAGTAAACACAATGAACAATCTACAATTTACATACTAAATATAGAACAATCTACACCAGAGGGGTTACTACATATAAGATGAATGTACAGAAGTTCAACAATATATAACAAAGCAGTAAAACAAATGCGCAGAACAGAAGTTCAACCAAATTTCATTACAAACAAGCAATATTTAAAAACCAGAAGTCTAACTATGTGAACCAACCAAGTAGCACATAAAAAAGATGTAGCATGAGCAGAAATACTTTTTCACAGGCAAACTAAATACCAATACCATGAAAATGATCACACACAAAAAAGAAAGATATACACTATAAATATGAAAACATTTGGGAAGTCCAACAACACTTGGTGACATAGTTCACCAGCAATTCATCAAATAAAAATCAAGCAACACTCTACTAACTTAAACTAAGGGTAAAATGCATACACATCACCTTTGCTAGAAGTTCACACTTTTAAGAATGGGCAGTCCAACAAGACAACCAAGTGAATATATGGGCAGACATAAATAACAAAACTTCAACTTAAAATACAAGATGCAACTACATTAAAATACCTAGAGAAGGTTTTGAAGCCATGACAACACAACCCACTTGATGAATGGTACTCCAAACCCTAGATCAACCTACAAAAAACAGAGGAGAAATTACATACGGTTAGCAAATACAGAATCATACAACAATACAAAAGAGCAACTAAATCAAACCCTAGGTTGAAACAACTAAAACACATCAACAATTATGATAGAAGAACAGAAGCACATCTAGGCAAGCACAACAAAAAAGTACTCATAAACTAATGAAAGCATGTGACAGACACAATCTAGACTACGAAATCAATAGCACTAATGCATTTAGATGCATCAGATCCAGTATCAACCGTAGCACCACACCCTTCTTACATGCATCTAACTGGTGAAATCACCGAAGGGGAAAATGAAAATACACACAAGTCTGAAGGGAGAAATAGCACACAAGCATCTCACAGATAAATCTGACCACGGGGGAATGGAATCCACCCACCACACGCACAAGAACCCTACCTAATCTCCAACCCAACCATCAGAAGAAAGGGGAGGAGGCGGATGCGAGAGCACAGAAGAAACAGAGAGGCCTCGTCAGATCTGGCGAGCACTAAGAGCAAGGATTGGGGGAGGGACCATTTGTACCTCTCCAAACGACCCCCGCACGCACAAATTTGGGGCGGTTCTTCCACCTCCACGAAGCCACGCGCACCTTGCAACCGCGCAGGCAGTTGCCGCCCTCGCTTCAGAGCAGAACAGAGCGGGCTGGGCGAGGGAGAGCGGGGTGTGGGGGAGAAATAGGAGCGTCGCGGGCACCGGTTACTACACGCATGACCGCAGGGGACAGCGGCGGAGAAATCGGGGGGAGTTGGAGGTAGCAGAGCGACAGAGAGGGAGAAGAGAGCGAGCGAGAGGGAGGGAGGGGGTTTTCTGACAGGTGGTGGCGAGGGAGACAGACACTTAATGCCTCTCTGTAGTGGTGTGTTGCAGCGCCTTGGTAATTACAGTTTTACCCCCCCCCCCCCACAACAACTAAAAAAGTAAATGCATCTATTGATAAATGAATGCACCATTTGAATGCATCTATTTTTAAAAGTTATGATCACATAACAAATCTACTGGTATCCTTAAAACCAAAAATTGATTGCAAGCAGAAAGGTCAAGTACTCTACCAAGGGAAGGAAAATACATACACAAATAAGCACCTACAAAACAAGAGAAAGAAGTTCAAAAAATAAAGAACAGAAGTTCAAGTACACTAATCAGAGAAGTAAAGGCATATGAATAAATAAACACTAAGAAACAGAAAGAAGAAGTTCAAATACAAAAACAGATGAAGTACATATCTAACTAAAATACACAACTTAAAAACAATAAAGAAGTTCAAAATTCAAATACACACAAAGTACACATGCGGCTCGGCCTCGCGCTACCGCATTGCTGCGCGCTAGGTTTTGACAGGACGCAATGCGGTTTTCAATTATTAAATAATTAAAAACCAAAAAAATTATCAAAATTTATTGACGAAGTTCAAGTTGTAAAGTCACAGAAGTTCGGGCGTTTGAAAAAACATTAGATGCACACGTCGAAAAATATGGAAATTTTACAGGAGCAAAAAACTAGTAAGTTCAGGTTAAATACGTACTAAAGTGCTAACATTCTTCGAAGTATGCAAACATGTTACAAAAAAAATAAAAAAGTATGCGTGCATACTTGGGACTAATCCCACGGTTGCACACTAGACAAACTCAAAACCAATTCAAAAAATTGAAAATTACAAAAAAAAAAACGAAGAAATATAGAGCACAATGCTGTACCGCCTTGCAACGTGGAAACACAGAAGTTCAATCACTGGTACAATAGAAGTCCAGCTTCTACTACAGACCTTGGGAATAAGAAGTTCAAAGGGTGATGATATAGAAGTCCGGGGTTATCTAAAACCTCGAACTAGCATACAGAAGTTCAGGATAGTTAATAACTGAAGTCCAACAAATTATTAGATAACGAGGACATACTAGAAAAAAATAAATAAAATATATGCATATCCATCGGCCAAACAATTCAATGGTTGCTCATGTGACTCAGTCATAAAATCAAAACCAATGCAAGAATGAAAAATGAAAGTAAAAAGGAAAGAAATACAGAGGACTTGCTGCATAACCTTGCAAAATAAAGGAAAACTAGAAGTTCAGGTATGAACAACGCAGAAGTCCAGCTTGTACGACAGCCATTAGATGACACAGAAAACATGAACGAACGAATTCGTCCGAAGCATAAAATCATATGCGCCTGATTAGAACACGTCCGCACACCCTTTAAAATGATTTGCCAACTACCTTTCTACAAGAAAAATGACCAGAAGGCAAATCCAAAAACCGCAAAAAAAAACCCGTGCAACAGCCGCGGGAGTGCCAACATCAAAACGCCAGAAATCAAACAGTATAGACCCTCCCGATTGAAATTGACGACGTAGTAAGCCTTGAATTTCAGTATAGTACGCAAATCAGCAAGCAAACTTGACTGGAAAACAAGAAATCGCCGATGGCGGAGGATGCATCTCGGGTGGATGAAGAACACGGCCGGTTTCAAATTCATTTGAAATAACAAAAATTTGTGCAACAAAATCGTGCCAAAACACAATTCCCATCATGCCAGAGCTTCGACAACACCCACAGCATGCATTAAACTCGCAAACAGACGCAAGTTCATCATGACCCGAGAGCAAATCCGCCAATGAGCGTGATTCCTATTTAGAACGCGCGTTTAGTTGCTAAAAAATGTGTCCACATTACACTTACATCACAAACAACACGAATGATCAGAAAAACTTGCGGTAGAAGCCACGGTTGTGAAGATAGCCCGAAGGTCGAGTTCGTACAAAGGGAAGTTCAGACGAGTTACTTAGGCAGTTCAGGTTATGATCAGAATATTATTCTGATCCCGTGATCAGAATAGTATATATATATATATATATATTGACCCC